>CM076573.1:907372515-907679053 GCA_034641835.2 Pinus albicaulis | reverse complement strand
AACACTCCTTAAATTGGCTGGCGCGACTGCGACTCTAGGACAGAGCGCCAGTTGGCGCGGCCTCTTTGTAGGATTTTCCCTATTGGCGCGAGTGATGGACTGGCTACCCGCGCCAATGCAAAAAGGGGTGTTTTTATGGTTTTTTGCAAGGAGATGTCTTCAGGGCAATTGAAGCTCATGTTTAGAGGAATGCAATGATAGTGGTTTCAAGGCATGACATTGCTCACAGGTCACAGAATGGGCCCTCCAATGTGCGGGACGGGGAATGGTAGGGATGGTGACAAATTACTGTGTAACAGATGCCCCCTAAAGCATGAGGCCCGAGAGAGAGAGAGGGGTGAAATGCTTTACGAGAACGTGTCCAACTGAAACTCCACCGTCGGAAAACCTGCGTGGAGAAATACAACTGATATCTCAAGTACATGATGTATATGTGGTATGGACGCAGCCATCCAAAACAGAGTATACAATAATCCAGATCCAAGGTATGGTCGCAGCCATCCAGTGAGGATCAATAAATAGACTCAGGTATGGTCGCAGCCATCCAGTGAATAAGTCATGTAAATAATAATCCACAAAATCGCAGCCTGGATTACAATAGACACAATCCAGGGTCTTGCGCTCCATCTCAACCCGAACAAAGTACAAGTTCAAACATGCGAATATGTGAGCTGAAGTCGAACATGCAAGAACATCGTCTGATTACCAGCCAATGATGAGAGTTGTTAACAGACGCGAGAGGAACCACCAATAATGACGATGGCCCTCAAGGTACTACAGGTACAATCTACGGCATGTGAATCAATGAGCTGGCGTCGAACACCCGTAGAATCACTCGATCGGAGGCCAATGATGAAAACCTCATGTCGAATGCGACGAACCTGCCATTGAGGCATGCAGGCTCCAAGGTACCATAAGGGAGTCTCTAGATCAGCTTCCTGGATAATGAGCTGAAGTCGACAGGAAGTGACCTTGATCGAAGGTGGGCCATAATGTTTCCCACATCATCGACATGAGACAGAGGAACATGATTTTTTGTTGTGAATCGGGATCATATGAGAATCAGAGGAAGGTTGATATTTGCAGAGGTCAACTTCTCTTGAACATATAACGGCACAAATAGTGGTTTTGGCAGTATTTGACATCAACGGATCAGAGGTCATGGTGACGAGGCAATGAGCAGAGGAGAGGCCAAAAAGGATTATCCAAACCCACGGAGGCAAGTGAAAGAACGAGATGAGATATCCCCAACCCGACACAAATGCAGACAAGTGCCATGTTCAAGAGCGACATACTGCCGACACGACAATGATGATGGTTCCATTTTCCCCCCACCATTTCTGGCGAGTACCCAAATTATTTTTGATAACAAGCTTGAAGGGGATAACATATGCTTGTAATATAAGTCCGCCCTTTGGGCGAATCCATCCTAGTACATTTAATGAGCCCTAGGAAGGAGGAACTTGGAGAACGTCATTTCGACTGAATCTGATGTCATCAGGGTTTAACGAGTCTGACAAAGGGAGAACTCGGCGTCTTTTCATGTTTAGAGAGTTTGAAAAGACAGCAGAAAAGTAAACTCCAAAGGTCCCTTTTCGTAAATAGTTTCTCAGATCCGAAAAGGTAGAAAACAATATCCGAGAAAACCTCCTAGTCGCGATAGGCTAGGGTATTCCTTTTTCGTAAATAATCCATCCCAGCCCGAAAAAGGGGTAAACGTATACTGGGTAGATGTCGTTTCGCAGCCACTTTAACGAGATCGAAACGACAAGGGCCTCGGCAATCTTTTCACGTTTAGAGAGTCATAAAAGAGCTGAAAGATGACTCCAAAGTGACTTTTCCGTGTTTTTACCGAGTCCGAAAAAGTATAAAATACAACTCGTTTCACTGTTTACATTGCATAAAAACCTGTTGCTGCACAGAAAGGCAAGTGTAAAATCCATTTTCGACAAAACATATGAAATATTAATGAAAAAATGACTTTTTAAACCTAAATAGATCTCAAAAAGTTATAAATAAGTCTAAATGGTAAAAATAAAATTACTTTTACTTTTTACCTGAGTGAAGAGCAACATTGGTCCATTTACTGTGCAAAATTCTGGCGGCGATTACGACCGATCCGGGCTACCATTCAGAGTTCCGTCAGTTCCAGGTAAAAGGCGCTTCCTCATACTTCATTTCAATCCGTTTTTTAATAGTTTTCCATCATGCAATAGACTTATGTGGCAACTTTTTGAATTTTTAGGGCTCCGCTCATTGGCGCGGGTATCGGGCACGGACCCGTGCCAATGGGATTTTATATGCAAAAGGCTCGCGCCAACTGGCGCGATTGTTCCTAAAACAGCCGTGCCAGCGGCCGAACCCAATTTTCCGCCTAAAAATTCGACATTTTGATCAATTTGAATGAATTTTGAAGCTCAACAGAGATCTAATTAAAGGTTTGTGACCATGTTGATGCAGGAAACTGAGAAAAATGGTGATTGAGTGGAAAGAAAGAGAGCATGGGGAAGAGGACGAAATGGCCATGGAAAATGAGGCCTGCTTGAATGCCCTCAGAAACTGTGGGCTCAAGAAATTCTTCCTGACACCTTGTTTACGAGCTCAACCTGAGCTACTTCAGTACCTGGTGAGCATTTGGGATGAACAAGAACAAGTATTCAAGCTACGAGACCAGGTGTTAGAACTGGACGTTTCTGATGTGTACTTCATAACCGGACTGTCGCGCAGAGGTCCGGTACCCATACTGACAGGGAGCAGATCGTCGAGCGAGAAAATGGAGGAAGTGATGGCACGAGTGTGCCCATGGGCACAAATGGGATCAGGGAGTAAAAAGGTGGATATCCACACTATCCCCGATTTGGCACTACGAGTAGTACTACATACCATCACGCAGGCTGTGGGATCACAGGCACCACACGAAGCGACGAAAGCCGAACTCTTACTGGCTTCAGAGTGCATGAGTCCCATACTATTTGACTGGGCCACAACAGTAACGATCAACATCAAGAGACAGTTGACGAGATGCAAACAAGCCAAGCTGAAGCAGTTCAGCTACGGGTCCATCCTGGTATCGTTCATTCTGGAACGATTACCAATCTTCCAGGGCCAAGGGGCCGTTGTAGCAGAGCCGATACCACGAGAGCCGAGAATGGCTCGCTGGGTAGCACTAATGCCCAGAGAAGGAGGAGGTCAACAGATGTCTTGGAGGCCAGAGTTTTTTGGGTGGTTGCGGCGCTAGTTGATTGTAGTTGAGGACTGGCCTTATGCTGGGACAGACTTTACTGGAGACCCAGATCTCCCACTGTCGGAGGGAGAGGATTGGGACGAAGAGCTGGGTATGATATGTTTTTATTTTTTTTGTTTTATGATTTTTTTGTTAATACATGTCCGTTCTGACAGCAGTTACATGCGTATGCAGATGTTGGCCCAGAGAGACCAGCCGGGATGTCTCCTATCGCACGGAGAACTCAGCTCGCAGTCGATCCTCATGAGGAGGGTGCGGAAGGAGGAGAGTTGGTCCAGAACCTTGAGGGGATTTCCCGAGGGATTCCAGACTACGCCTGGCTGGCGGATGTACCGTTAGCATATCAGAGACATACGGTGGGAGTGCCTAGTCGCCTCCACCGTCTACTGAGACACCTAGTGCGTGCGGTGACTTGTTAACATGAGCACCATGCAGACTAGTCTCCTAGGGCTTTATTTCATGCATATTTTTGAGAGACGTGTCGTCTCCGGATGTAATAAGACGAACATGTATATTTTTTGATCTTATGTGACACATGCTATGTAAACATTTCGATATCTATCTATATACATATCTATTTCTGGATGGATTTTCCTTTCACATGTGATGATGTTCTTATAAATTGCGCAAATGTCTATCTAAAACCATATTAGCTACTGCATCTGTTAGTGTATTCATGTGCCGGGGTATATGTTGATATGTAATATAGTCAAAATTTATTTCCAATAAACGAACACGCAGATACAAACGTAAAATGTGTGGATTTCTTACTGAATAGTGACCATTGAGTTGTGATACTACGAGTTGTGAGTCTAGATATACAAGCAATTCACGAATACCAAGGTTTACAGCCTCAGTTAATAATTCTAACACAGCACTATATTCCGCGACGTTATTTGTAGCACGTCCCAGACACACACCTTGCAGGTTCACCAACTCACCAGCAGGATCATAGATTACCCAGGTTGCCGAAGATAGATTCCTGGTACTGCGGGAGGCACCATCCGCGAACCCAACAAACGGATTGATGGACATCTGCACAATCAGGAAGACCCGATCAGCAGAAAGACGTTTACATTGCACACCACACCACACATGCACACAAATGAATAAACACACCTATGTACACACACCACACAAAAAATGACTTTAAGCGTAGTATTTCTTCAGGTACAGCCCATTTCTGGGCTGCGCCAGCGGAACTCCTTCATAATCTATAAGCTCATAGGCCCCATTCTTTAATACTCGTTTAACTATGTAGGGCCCATGCCACATGGGTTGGAACTTCCCCGCCCCAAGCTTATCGTGTGCTTGATCATACAGGAGGACAAGGTCCCCTTCAATGAAGGAATGTGGTGAAACAGATTGATCGAAATGGGCTTTGACCCGCTTTTTTTGTGCCTCAATAACTAAGGCAGCTAAGCGGCGGGTTTCATCTAACCGTTCCAGATACAGGAGACGCTCTTCTTCAGCAGAAGTGTCGGGTAGAAGTTCTACAGCTAATTTCAAAGAAGGAATCTCGCATTCAACCAGAAGAGTGGCTTCCAGACCATACACCAGTTGAAATGGTGTGAATCCAGTTGCACTCTTAGCAGACGTTCGGTAAGCCCAAAGAGCTGAGAACAGTTGGAGGTGCCAATTTGATTTATGAATCCCAACTGTTCGTTGAAGCATGGTGACCAAAACCTTGTTCACTGCTTCAACCTGGCCATTTTCCTGAGGGTAATATGGCGTTGAGCTATCGTGGCGTAAGCCCAACCTCGATGTCAGCTCGGCCATCATATAATCTCGGAAATGTGTACCATGGTCGGTAACGATAGCCTGAGGAACCCCGAAACGCGCGATGATGTGGTTGAAGATGAATTGAGTAGCTGTTTTACCGTCGGCCGCAAGTGTAGGCATCGCTTCGGCCCACTTGGTGAAGTAGTCGACAGCTACGATTATATACGCATGCCCCCCGGCCGAATGAGGGTTACACGTCATAAAATCCACGCCCCATTTCGCAAAAGGGCCAACGGTAATAACAGGATGCAAAGGAAGAGGTGGCGCGCGCATCTTGCGCTAAAACACCTGGCACGCGTGACATTTGCGGATTGCCGTAATGCAGTCTTTGAATATTGACGGCCAGAAGTATCCTGCTCGCAAAATCTTTTGAGCAGTAGCATATCCAGACATATGTCTACCACAGGCGCCACTGTGGCAGTCATTGAGGGCCTTTTCAGCCTCTTCCAAGGTAAGGCACCGACGGAGCACCGAATCTACTCCAACATGGTATAAGGTATCTCCTACGATACGGTAGGGTTGAGACTGATGCCGAATTCGACGTCGGGCATCTTTAGTCAACTCAGACCGAAATGTGGAGGTCTGAAGATACACAATGATATCGCCATACCAAGGGTCACGAGTACTGATGAGGAAAAGAGTTTCGTCCGGTATATGGTCTTCAGAGTGTGAAGGAGCGGAGTCTGTAGGGAGAGAGCATATAAGATCCGCGAAAACCAGTGATTTAGTTGACTTAGCGGTGGTGAACTCTAAGTCAAACTCCTGCAGGATAACGATCCATTTCAAGTACTTTCCCCCCAGTAATTGTCGAGAGAGAATATAAGTCATGGGGTTACAGTCTGAAACCACGGTAATCGTGCGCAGCAGGATGTAATGGCGAAAGTGCTGCACAGCGTGTACGGCGGCTAAAGCCAACTTCTCGACGTGAGCATAGCGTGTTTCCGTGTCGAGGAGGTTCCGTGACAGATAATAAACAACATGTTCATTACCTTCATCGTCATCCTGCACGAGAACCATAGCAATGGTGCTAAACACGGCGACAAGATACAAAGTGAAATCACAGCGATAATCAGGAGGACGAAGCAAAGGAGCATTAACAAGTAACGTCTTCAGCTTCTCAAAGGATTGTTGAGAAATTTCATCCCAATGGAAGGGAACGTTCTGCTTTAATAGGCGTGTGAATCCTTTAGCCACCTCCGCGTAGTTCGGGATAAAGCGTCGAAGGAAGTTCGCTTTTCCCTGCAAACTCTGCAACTGATACAGTGAGGAGGGTGATGGGAGGTTGATGATAGCCTCGAATTTTAAAGGGTCAAGGAAAATTCCATATTTGGAGACTATGAATCCCAACAGACGGCCTGAATCCACGCAGAAGACGCATTTATGAGGATTAAGCCTAATATTGTAGCGCCTACAGCGAAGGAAGATATGGCGGAGGTGTTCAGGGTGGTCCTCTCGCCTAACTGAATGAGCTGGCAAGTCATCCATATAAGGCTGAACAATATGGCGAATGTCATGGAAAGCGTAAGACATCGCACGCTGGAAAGTGGCTCCAGCGTTCTTCAAGCCGAACGGGAGCTTTTTATACGCGAAAGTACCCCACGGACAGAAGAAAGTAGTCTTGTGTTGATCCTCAGGTGCAATATTGATCTGATTATACCTCGAGAAACCGTCCATTAAGGAATAAATCTCACTTCTGGCACATTCGTCGATGATCTGGTCTATGAACGAAGTGGGATAGTTATCCTTTGGACAGGCGTGATTGATGTCGCGATAATCGACACAGACCCTAATAGTACCCTGCTTTTTATCGACAAGGACAATGTTGGAAACCCATTCTGTGAGGGGGATGGGATAAATAAAGCCCGCGTTCAGAAGTTTTTCAACTTCTACCTTAATTGCAGTGGCTTTACGAGGATGCATGGGGAGTAAGCATTGGCGCACGGGCTTCGCACCAGGGTAGGTTGGAATCTCATGCACTACGATACTGGGATCAATCCCCGGCATTTCCTCGTAGGACCAGGCGAACACATCTCTGAATTCTTTAAAAAGATCAGTATAGACTTGAATCTCATCGGGAGAACAAGTCACTCCCACGTGAATATTCTCAACGATCCCCGGTTTAACGGAGATGTTGATCGGGATGGTTTGAGTGATGTTACTCAGGTTACCTTCCGAAAAAACCTCGTGCGTCAAGATGGGCGTTTGAAGAGGAGGGGTAGGAACCTGAGATGCATAACGCTCTAGACAATCTGACATAGCCCCCAAGCTAGGCATGAAAGAGGAACGATGATGTCCATCGCCCCAAGGCAGCTCCTCGAGAGACATAGTTTCAATGATGGATTCATCGGAAGGAAAAGTCTCTTTTAGAGGATCAGGTGAATCGGCCTGACCAAGCCAGGGGGATTGAGAGTAGACGTCTAGAGCCATGCTCAAAGGAGCATGCTGAGGAGGTGGAGGATCAGATGCGGCAACAATTTCACAGTAGCTAATCTCTACTGGAGTTAAGGGCATTGATTCTCCAAACTCAAACACCTGCTCAGGCGTAGGGATGAGCCAGGGGTCATCAGACCTGGAAATCATGTTAACTTGAGCGGTGTGCGGTGGTGGTGCGGGAAAAATACCCATGAGGACGGGGTCTTTGAAGAGACCGGGCCCTACACTATCAGGGGGATTTGGAATCTGATCCACGTATGGGACGTTGTTCTCGGAGGTGGAGGTGAAGAATGACAATTGATCCACCGTAACGATTTTTCCCTCGTGAGGGAACTTAAGAAGTCGAAAAACGGTGGACGACACACATAGCATGGCATCAGTCCAGCTGCGGCCAAGAAGTATATTGTAATTGAGCCTGGTGTCAACCACTTCTACTTCAACGTTGACAGTCTTCCCCTGTAAATTAATCGCTAAACTCTCGAGAACACCCAGGGGTTTGGATTCCCGACCATCAAATGCCTCTAGGGCATTGGGAGATGACGAAAGGGTTGGAGAGCCAATGGCCTTCCAACAAGTGGATGACATAACACAGGTAGAGGCACCTTCATCCACAAAGGCCCTATGAATGTTAAGACCGTTGATCCCGACTTGAATAACAAGAGCGATCTGATGTGGAAGTCGGTGGGTGAAATTCTCTAAGTCGAAGGTGAGAAGACTCGAATCGACGGGATCAATGCCACCGATTGCAGACAATAAAGCCTTCCGTTGCGAAGGACAAATTTGAAGAAATTCTAGTGCAGACATAGCAGAAGGCGCCTGTGCCAAATCCTCAACAATGTTGTAGTGCTGAGCGGCACGGGCATTCAGATTATAAGAAGATCTTCGTAAGACACCTTTATAAGGTGGCTTCACAACGGGTTCAGGAGTAGGCTTCTCGATTTCCAACGAACCGGAGACAGGTGGGGGAGGTGGTCCATCCGCAACTGCCTTCATGGGTGCCTGCCGCGATTCGTTGTAATCCTTCGAACGCATAGCGACGGAGATAGGTGCAGCACCATTCATCATAAAAACTTGGGACCCAAATGGTGCAGATGGTAACGGTTGTTCAACCATCTGGGTCTGCTTTTGACGGCTGTTCAATGGTCCCCAACGGAGTCGCCAAATTTTTGAAGAGGTAAATCCCTTTAGAGCCCTTGAGAAGTTGACTAACCTCGGATCGTCGTGGACAATATTTGGTATAATGGTCTCCTTCACAAATGAGGCAGGGGTACTTCGGTTTACGTTGAGAACCATCCTCAGTACGAGATTTGGATTCTGGCTTTGGGGCGTCAGATTTGGATTTACCTTTGCCCTTCTTTTTCCCCTTGGAGGTTTTCTCTGTGGGATTGGCCTGAACGGCGTTCACCTCCGCGGTTTTATCAGAATCGGATGGGGCGGGATTAGCAGGAGTATTGTTGGAAGAATTAGACTTCTGCTTCCCATTCGAAGATTTCTTCGAATTCTGGGACACGGAACCAATGACACCATCCACTGCAGGGGTAGGTGGAGCCTTAGAGGTTCCGGACCGTGGAGCATCAGGCAAGATATCATAAAGTGTGCCGGACTGAGAATACACAAGATCCAGATATTGGGCACGCGCAATGGCTTGTTCTTCCGTCACACACGCTCCCATCGCAATATCTTGGGCGATTTTGTTCACGAAGGAGGTGGTGAACCAGTGAGTTAGTATCTGATCAGGTATATGAAACTTGATCAGTCTACGACGGCGCCGCCACTCATGAATGTGATCAGAAATGTGAGTGGCTTTATCCTGCTTTAGAGAAGTCAGGAGGTGCGTCCCGACTTCATAGCGAACCGGTAACTGAAAGTGCGTCAGAAAAGCCATGGCTAAGGAATTGAAATCTTGGAAGATGCCACGGGATAACTCTATGTACCACTTAGCAGCAGCTCCAGTCAAAGTGCGCTGGAAGAGGCGCAGACGAATTGAATCATCGACCCAAGAGTTAGACGAACACCACAGATGATACGTCATCACATGCGCTTGGGGGTCCTCTCCAGCTTTACCCTCAAACTTGGGGCAATCACCTGGTATCTTGGTAGGAACCGGAGGCCAATACAGATTATGCAAAATCAGATCGTTGGTCAGTTTTAAAACATCCGGCAACTCCAAGGTAGCCAGGAATGGCAATGGCGGATTGACCGGCATGCCAGGCCCGGGATGAGGACCGGTACCCGTACTCCACAATGGTTGTGAATATCCTTACCCCCATGGGTTCTGTCCCGTAGGATTCTGACTGTAGGGGGTGTAGGCTGTATAACCAGACTGATTTGGATGCTGGTAACCAGTGTGTGGGGCTTGATAACCAGAGTACGGACCCTGATTATGTGTCAGCCCAGTGTAAGCAGCATTTGGATTTGGCTGCTGAGTATAGGTAAAACCGGGTGGAGGAGGATAATACTGAGAGCCTCGGGGCTGGTTATAATTCGATTGAGATTGACCATGAGGATAATAACCGCCCTGAGGATGAGTCGGCTGCTAATAAGTGGAACCCTACAGACCCTGATAACTAGGGCGCAACTGTTGATTTGGTTGCGGCATCGAATGAATCAGCTGCTGGGCAGGGTTAATGGAATGAGCGGGCTGCCCTGAATGAACAGGTTGACCCGGCTGAGAGGGTTGCCCTGGGTGAACAGGTTGACCCGAATATACAGGCTGCGCGGTTGCGCATGTTGACCTAGCTGTAAAGGAGCCCCAGGTTGTACCGGATGGGCCGGTTGGCCTGAAGGCAGAACACCAGGTTGTACCGGATGGGCCGGTTGGCCTGGTGGAGGAATAGGGCCAGGTGGTTGCTGGTAACCGGTTTGACCTGGAGCAGAACCATAGGGTGGTCCTGGATGATATGCAACGTTAGAAACAATGGGATATTGTGGTTGCATAGGTTGAGAAGGCTGGATTTGCCCCCCAGGACCATAGACCGATCTCGGTTGGTACCCCGGCTGAGGCTGAACAGGTTGACCGGAAGGGCTGTAATATTGTCCTTGCGGACCGTACGATGGCCCTTGCTGGACCGCAGGATAGCCTTGCATGGGCTGCCCCTGTGGGTCATAAGGATAGCCAGGTTGGCCCGAAGGTTGGCCTTGGAAAGGTTGCCCTTGCGGGTTATAAGCCTGGTTATAAGGTAAACCTTGAGCATGGAGGTAAGCCTCAGGAGCGGGTAGACACAAAATGTCCCCGTGCTCATCATACTGACCTGGAAAAGCATACACGGGTGTACCATCCTGTGCATAGTGCGAAAAGTAAGAGCGGTTGGGATCTTGGGAGGATGGTCCAACCTCGGGGTTTGGCTGTTGCAGGGACAATCGATACTCCTTCGGAGAGATGTTCTCCGGTATAGCAGTTGCTAAATAAATGTCTTCAGGAGACGGCATAGCCCTGGTGGAGGATGCTGTGACAACGGATGTAGAGGCGGCCACACAGACAGTGGGCCGAACGGGTACAGAAGTAACGGGTGTCTGAGGCGACACCCCCGGTGAAGGAGCAGCTGACCTCGAAGAAGGAGCTGACACTCCCATAGAGGCAGCGGTGGAAATAATCTGACCCAAAGACCTGTACCCCAGTGGTAATGAGGGACTGGAGGTTGACATGACAACTGTTTCAGGGTTGTCTCCCGAAAATAATCTTCGTGGGAAGAGCTGATAGTCTTCACCAAACGTTGGGATTTCCTCACCAGAATCACTCATGGTTGAGCCTGCCGCTAGATCTCGCAATAGACGGCGAGGACTAGGAGGAAAGACAACAACTATAAAAGGCGAACCTGATGTAAGAGAAAGGAAATTAGCTCCTAATCTCAATTCAGACACAGGGTCCGAAAAGGGCCAATCGAACTCAACTGGTCCCCCAAAGGGTTGCTCAGAAAGAACCGGTCCCCCGTCAGGAAACTCGGAAACAATGGGCTGCTGTGGTTCAGCAGAGGATTGTGAAACCTCTGATGAATCATCCGTATAAGGACTACCAGTAGACGAAACCGAGGGTTCCGCCACTGTGGCAGAAACGACAAGAGAAAAAGATCAAACACACACACGGGCTGAAAAAGAGTCAAGACACACGATCAAACGGTCAACAAGCAAAGTCTAACAAGGCGTGTAATCGTGGGTGATTAATTTTTACCACATTGAAAAATAAGAAACTTCACCGTTTCATGTTTTAAGAGTCGAGAAACGGTCAAAAAGGTGACTCTATCTCTTTCAGATTTGACACAAGCGTGAAAGGACAAGCGCTTGGTGATCTTTTCAAATTTAGGGAGTCAGAAAAGATCAAATGACTGCTTAGGAATACTAGGCAAAAGGGTGTACCAAATAACCGTGAACTGCAATATACACCTTGGTTTCAATCTTTGTGTTCGGTGTATCATGGGTATAGGGCGGCTGACTCGGCTTCCTATGGATAAAGGATTGAAACCTAGTGGGGTCTCCCTTTATATACACGATGGTATGGGGAGCACAAGTCCGTACTAGCGCTGTCGAAAGCCAAGAGGCGAACGACAGCTGCTAGGTTTTAAGATGCCGGAACACGTCTCTAGCTTAGACCTCTAAATGTGTTTCGTTAGATTTCAATGCTACCTTAGTGTAAATTGAGTAGATTTTAAAGTTGATCTTCAATTACGTATCAGTTTTCAGGCCCTAACGAATGTGCTGCCTCAAAAAATCTTCTAAATGCAAAACTACATGCCACAGTACATCATTTCGTTCGATGAAAGCTAGCTACGGAAGAGTTGAGAGCTTTTACACAAACAAAATGATCAGAAGACAATCAATGATATCTCTAATGCAAATAATGAAACTAAAAACTTTTCTTTCAAATTTACTAATTACTAGCAAAAATCGAAAAGATTTCACTTCGCACTAATCAACCAAAAGCAAAAGAGATTTTTTATTTTATTTTCAATGTTTGATAGCTAGATGCACTAAACAAACTGAAAACAAATAAAAAGAAATTCGAGAAATGATATTAAGAGAGTAAAACGAGAAAATTTCACTCAATGGCACAAACAATCAGATCTCAAATCGACTAAAGTCTCTCAAAACCAAGAAAAAGTCCCAAAGGCTCTAATGGACCGTGTGATCTAGGCCCAAAGCAAGACCAAACAAAATTTGAATGAAGAGAAGAAGAATCACCCAAAAATCGCAACAAAACGGTGAACAACCATTAAGAGAATGCGGAGGAGCAATCAGAGAATTGACTGGACTAACAAAACACCAAAACTCCTAAGGAGGGCTCGACACACAAAGCCACTAGATGCCCTAGGGCTTAAAACGTGAAATCGATGGAGAAAAGCAAACAACCAAAGGATGAAGGCAAACTCCCAGTCAAACAGGACTCCAACACACTCAGGTAGCCGAAAAACCAAAAAGAAACACACTGACCAGACCCAGAGAGCTCAAAACTGAGCGAACCCTAATGCCTCATAGGAGTGGCGCGACTGTGAGGTTGTAACTGGCGCCAGAAATCAATTGGCGCGGGTAATACACAAGCAACATGCGCCAATTGGCGCGACTGTCGAGCTAAAAAGCGCGCCAGCCGAGTTTCTCAGCCAAAAATAAAAAGAACTACTCCAGAAGCAGATCAATGATATCCAAGCAAACCAAGAAGCAAAAACAGCAAAAGAACCCAGCCCAGAAGGCTAACCAAGCAAGGAAAACCACGAAACAATCAAAACGAGACAATCAAAACTAGACGATCCCCAGTGGAGTCGCCAAATTGTTGAGGAGGTAAATCCCCTCTGCGGACAGAGGCGATCCCTACTAGCCCAGCACGGGTCTAGCAACAATCATCAAATGCTATAGCGCAAGTTCCTAATTGCGAATAAACAGACCAACGATGGAGGCCTACCTGGAGTCCAGTGCTATGATTCGTAGAAGAGACAGTGTTCCCGTTCCTCAGCCTCGGCAGATCACGATCCCCACGATCTCCGTGAATGGACACCTGCACATGCAAGAAACAATACGAATACAAGCATAAAATCCAGAATACGCAACTATATATCAGTCAAAAATGATATAACTCATCATTATCATAAGTGAAAAACAGAGTGGAACCATAACCAGTAGTCATTCATTAATAAACAATCGAAAGAGAGTACAACCAATGTTCTGACGCTGAGGTCTCCTTCGGAGGGGTCTCCAGTAGAACACGTCTCGCAAAGCCTGCCAAGGATGGGACAAGCCTCTCTTAGAGTCTCTCGATGATAGTCTCCTTGCTTGAGTTTGGCCTTAAGGGAAGAATGAGGGCTCTTGCAGCATTAAGGCTCTTGGGAATTTGAGAACTTGGAGATTCAAGACTTGGGCACTTCAAGACTAGCTTGCAATGGCAATGGGCAAGCTTTTATAGATGGAGGAAGGGGAGTTGGGATCCCTATAATTGTGGGATTGGCCCTATATTCAAGGAAGCTTCCATGGGAGGTGGCAAACCACTTCCCCTCCATGGAACTCCCGGAGCCAAACCTCCCAACTCAAGATAGATAGCAGTTTCTGAGTCTATTGAAACGAAACTTCCACCATTTTATATAAAAAAAAACACTCCTTAAATTGGCTGGCGCGACTGCGACTCTGGGACAGAGCGCCAGTTGGCACGGCCTCTTGGTAGGATTTTCCCCATTGGCACGAGTGATGAACTAGCTGCCCGCGCTAATGCAAAAAGGGATGTTTTATGGTTTTTTGCAAGGAGATGTCTTCAGGGCAATTGAAGCTCATGTTTAGAGGAATGCAATGATAGAGGTTTCAAGGCATGACATTGCTCACAGGTCACAGAATGGGCCCTCCAATGTGCGGGACAGGGAATGGTAGGGACGGTGACAAATTACTGTGTAACAAGGGCTCCTACATCACTACTGCCTACTGGGAAGATCTCTCGTTTCCTCGATTACTCTGCAGCTTCTTCAACTCAGGGAGGTCAGGACAATGGTGAGTGTAATGGTCGTACTTACCACAGATCGAACAAGAGTGGTTTGTTCGAAGAGGTGGCCTTTTTTTCTTCCGTTGGGCATTTCTTGGCTCATGGTTTTGATTTTGGTTGGAGTTGCCTCTAGCCTGAGATCATGGAGGGTGTTGCTGGTTGTTTCCCCCCTGTCCAACATTTTCTTTAGGCTTATTTTTCCATTTTTTCTTAACCAAGTTAGGAGGGTAATTCTCTTGGCTATATGGTTGGCATGGTTGGTTTTGGGAAGGCTGCACAAAGTTCACCTATGCAATATTCTGCATAGGTGGGTCTTGTGTTGGGGACTAAGCATAATGCGATCCCTAGTTTGGAACTGGATGTCAGGGGGGGAGCTCTTCTATCAATATGTCTATCTACGTACTGGGTCCCCTGAGCCAAAGGATAGGGTCCTCCATGTTGATGGTGATACGACAGCACCCTACTAGTAAAATTTTACGGAGGCATGTGATGAATTTGGTAGCTGGGTTGTGGTATGTTCTGGGTAGAATCATACGTGTAACCGGGGTTTTGAACACTATTGCCTGGGTAACTTTGGGTGAATGACCCAATTAAACCATCTACAAATTTTGATGCACCTGGAAATTCTTTGTAAGTTTTCAGGCACGGTGCATTTGGCAGGATATTGTAAATATACCATGACTACGTATCGATCAGCTTGCAATATTGGGCCTTACTGATGGTGTCCTCTTTGGATATGGGCCTTTGTTGTGCCACATCCTTCGAAATATCTGTCGTGAGAGTTTTTAGGAACAGGTCTAACAGTACTCAATCGTCGAGTTTGGCTTTACACAAACTACAACGCCACCGCCATTCGTGGAGATGGTCCGAGATATGGATGGCTGGGGTTTGCCTAAAGTGAGTCAGTAATTCCATTCTAGAATCATGGTGGATGGGAAACTGAAAATAGGTCAAGAACGCAGTGGCGAGGCCACTAAAGGTTCCATGTGTAGTAGAGGGTTTCTCCACATACCATTTCATTGCTACTCATGTTAGAGTGTGTTGAAACAGTCACAGTCAAATAGTATCATCAATGATGTTGTTCGATGAGCACCACAGGTGGAAAGTCATAACATGATTTCCTAGGTTTTCAGCTTGCTTTCCTTCGAACTTTGGAATGCCCAAAGGGAGCTTCGTCAGCATGGGAGGCCATAGTAGCAATTTTGGAACATTTTTTAATATTTTGTAATAATCTAGTCTAGAACAGGGGCTTTGGGGTGGGTCAAAGCCCCTAATGAATTGTAATGGGTCAAAGGGTAGACCAAGAGTCTTCAGACCATGGTTTGTGGACCATAGGGTAGCGCAGGATAATATGTTATAAATAGATGGATAAATCGAGTTTAGAGGAGAGGCCAAGTTTGGGGAAAAGCTTGGATATGGACTTATGTATATTTTGTGTCGATTGTTTGGGTAAGGGCTCCTCCTGGCTATGTACATAGAGACCCTGAGTCGTGCTGTGTGTGGACCCCGCTGGCTGTGTGTGCGGGCTAGTAGATAGATTCTATAATATGGATCTAGATATTAATGAATGAGAAGATTGTTTGGGATAGCTGAAGTGTTCTGTGTTATGATTATTGGCTACGCTCTATTTTGTTTATACATTTTTGTTGCATACTGATGATTATTTATGTGCACGTGGATGTGATACTTTATAAAAAGATGAATGCATAGATCTGGTTAGATTTGATTGTATTGTTTCTATTAATATGATATTGAATGATTTATGATCTTCACTAAAGATATTCTACTAATACTGTAATATTCCAAAAATTTAGCCTTCATCTAAATGGAATATTATAGTTTGTTTTATCACTAGGTAGGTGAATAAGTGGGTGAGGAGGCCCATAAAACCCCTTTTAAAGGAATAATAACACTCCTAATGTGAAAGGAGGAATAATAATCAACTAGATTAAGCACCTTTGGGTGTGAACAGGGATTGGATCATGTTGATTCAATCAACTTTGACCAAATCAATAGCGTTGTCATGGAGTGGCATTTATTATGAGACGGCGCAGTTTTAGTGGAGGACAACTTGCATGAGCTTGGTGGCAAGTATGGATGGGACCCAATGTGAGAAGGCTCACATGATATATATGGAGGGGATGGCAGCCATTTTTATTCATGTTTTAGATTTTCATTTTCATATTGGTCTGCTTAGACTTGCTTCCTCTTGTTGTTTAGCAGGGTTGTTGTGTTGTTTAGCACAAGGGTGTTCCTGATCAGGAATCCCTACCTTATCCTTAGGGAAGGAGAGGTTCTTTGAGCTGAATTTTTTCATTCTGGAATTCTGGCCAAGCTACCTCCTTCAGCTGCAGTGCATTTTCTGTTTAGAGTTGGGTTGTGTTGCAGGGTGCAGCAAAGGAGAATCACATAGAGCTATTTCTGGGCTTGTTTTTCAGTGGAGAGGTAGCCTATCCATTGGAGGATCAACAAGGAAGTCTCCTGGGCATATTTTCACATCTTTTGCATCATTCCAACCATCTACCATCCCTCACAGCGTAGTCACAATTCTGAACTACGTTATTTTTAGAGGCAATTGTTGGAGGGTTCATTGAGCTCATAAGGAGGGTCTATTTCTGAGTAGAGGGATCAGCCTTCTATTTAGAAATACTATTGGAAGAGGACATCATCATTTTAGATCTTTCATAACCTCATTTAGATCCAGTTTTCAGTGACATCTCAACCTCACGGTTATTTGTCACATTGTATATTTCTTGGTATTTCTAGCAATCTTTTCCAGGTTGGCTAGAAATCATGTATTAGATCCCACGTCTTCTTTTCTGGCCATTTATTTTGTTTCTATAATCCATATCCCATTTGTGTATCTTTACAACAGCATCTACATTGATATAGATAGCATTGTCACTATTTTCCGATATTCTATACAGTTGCAACAACTCATGTGCTAATTGTTCTGATCATTGGAGGATTGTTCTTATTGCTTGAGTGGCTTGTCCCTAAAGATATTTTTGTATATTTTTGCTGATGTATTAATAAAATGATGGTTGCATATTGATCCCTCCCATTTCATGATCAGATTTTTTTTGTTTTACATTATTATGTCTTGTATTGCTTCTATTTCCAATTTGGAATATTACAGTGGTATCAAAGCATAATCTTGGCTCAGCCTATGCATTCAAAACATTATGTAATTGGAAGGAGAAGCTTCTTCTCACAGAAAAGATAACATTTATAGAAGAAACAAAGGCAAGACTCCATTATTTGGAGAGATGAAGGAAGAGAGGATCTCCCAGCTCCTTTTTCAAACTGTGAAAAATATCAAAGAAGATCTCAAGGAGATGAAAGGGGAGAGGTGTAGAAAAATTCCAAGAGGGTTTGAAAGTGGAGAAAGCCCTAGATATTCACATGATGGGTGTGAGAATTTAGCCACACATGTAGATCCACAGTGCAGTTTATTTCCCACATTCACTGCAAGAAGGATGGAGGAGGAAGATGCACCAAGGGAGGAGACCTTGAGTGACTATCTTCAGGAGTATGAGTCTCAATCATGGAGATTCAAAAAGAACTTGGACTTCCAAGGGTTTTGCCGACTCAAGGAAGATATAAGATCTAGAAACCATAATAGAAGCAAGAAAGGTATAATCTTTCTATCTAACTTTGATGGATCAGCAAAGTGAATAGCCAAAGCTTGGGTGAAGGAGCTAGATTCCTATTTCCAGCTACACCAAGTTTCCGAAAAGGAGGCCATTAGAGTAGCAGCGCTGCACCTCAAAGGTATGGCCCATGATTGGTGGTTTTGTAGTTCTGATTCATTTAATCATGCAAATGTAAACACTTATGTTGGGTTCACTAGGAAATTAGTGAGAATATTTTATATTAAACATTGTAAAACATCATTTGTTGAACCCAAAAACTCAAAACCTTTGCATGAGTTGGAGAGATCTATTCTGCCAACTCCTCTCCCTATTTCTGTTGAAGGGGATAAAAACATACATGATTCCTTGCTAAGGGAAAGATCCCCACTTCTTGAAGAACCCTCTTTTATAGATGAAACATGGAGGTTCCTCCTTCAAGAGAAGACCAATATCAAGGGTCTCTCATTGATGATGAGGCATTCTCATATTTTGATGAAGAGGATGAGCAAAGAAGAGCTAACAGCGTTGTACCATCAGTAAGGGATCCATCACCACATGGGGATGGGAAGGGAGCCATTTCTTCCATTAGATGAGCCCTTGTGTCTTTGCAAGGAGTTCCAAATTATCTAACATGTGGGAACCAAAGCACAATTCCGGAGCAGCATGTATCAGTTTTGGTGGAATATGAGATGGAAGAAAGGAAGGATCATCATCAAGGGATGATGAGAATTCACCCTTATCTATTTTAGGAGGTTTCTGCACAAAAGAAGAAGATTGTATTGTGTAGTGAAGAGAGGGACAAATCAGTCCACTCATATATACAGTCCACTTCAGATTTTGATGTCTCACTACATGGGGGCATTCCACCTGGGAGGCCACCAGATCTAGAGTTGGTGAGAGACATCTTTCCAATTGGTTCACCATTCTTAGATTTTGGAGGGGTGAAGACCTTGGAGGAGTCTAGTATAATGCAGAGATTCTGGGATAGATTCAAGGAGGAGGGATACACTCTCCCATTTTCAGCATTACCCACTCTCTCTACATATTTTGCGCTGACAGAAGTTGTTGCAGTGATGGAGGATGGAACCTTCATGGTGCAAGGGAGCTACTCCATGGATTTGGAGAAACATAGGGTACTTCCTTTGAGGAAGGAATCCTCCATACATTGGAGTAGATGGAGGCCACTCATGCTTACATTGGCCAAGATCATGAGATTCTTTTTGGATGGGAGCTTCTCATGGGAGGCCAACTTCCAAAGGTCACCACTTCTATATGAGCATGAGTAGCTACATGTTGGGCATGGAAGCACTTTAGAGGATGACTTTGGAATGAGGGATGTCAAAGGAAAATACAGCAGCATGTGGGGAGCTTTACATTTCAGATCTTCAACGTTGTCTCTTAGGAGGATTGATCCATATTGGAGATCTCAACTCTTGGTAGAGTACTCCAAGGATCTTGGTGCTTGCATGATACTTGATGACCCAGAGGGAGATGGTAGATACATTTTGGTTGATGAGGTCATCTATTCCTATGGCAAAGTCTTCTTGACTAGAGTTTCTGAGCTCAAGAGGAAGCTACTACATGCAGCACATGTGGACTTTCTTTCCATCCACTTTAATGCATTTCATTCTTTGATGGAGGAGTTCACTTGGGAGGGCATCCAGCAGGATACATATCAGCATATGGAGAGATGGATATCCCGGATGATGATGGAAGGGTTTTCACAACTACTTCCCTACTTATTGAGAATGAGGGATAATTTTCAGTTGAGCCATTTCAGCTTAATGACCAAAGTACATGGTAGAGAAGGTATATTTTTGCATTATGATTTGTAATTCTTTACTTTATATGAGCAGCATGTTGTACCAAGGAGGATTATCCCTTCTTATACATTATATTATGATGTACTTGAGGCCAATTGTAGCATTGTGGTTGGCCAATCTATCGGTGGTTTGTGGGGGAGGCCACATGATTCTTGGTGTGCACCATGGGCACCACATTTTACTTTCATGATCCTATCTTGTAGGATGATTTTGGCAGCAAACAAGTGGTTGGAAAGACACTTGTTATTATTATTTTTTAGGCAAGAAATGGATCCACTGCGCTAGCTCCATATGTGGAACTATGATCCACCTCCCGGTTGTCATATGGAAACTTGTTTTTATTGGTTTTTGCTTCCATATGTTGGAGATGTTTTTATGTTTATGGGAAGCTTTGTTGGGAGAGTGGCACAAGAGTTGAGGGTGCCCATTAGGAGTATGGTTCTCCCTACTATACATGTTGCATGTTTCAAGAGAAACAATGGACAAACCATGATTTCCACACTACAACTATTTTCTTCATGTGGGAGGAGCCATTTGGAGAACTTGAGTTCCTAGAGGAGGCACTTCATGGTTGTTTTGTTTGGTGGGGTAAATTGGGCCATTCTTGGAGGCCATGAAATTTCAGCCCAATATCAGCAACAGCCCCATACTTACCACAAATGGAGAGAGAAATAACTTGGGTGGAAAAACATAATCTCTCCATACAGCCCCAATACATTGTATAAGCCGGGGGTTGAGGATTTCTTTGATGAGCTACCTAGGATGGCTCATTTCATTTGGATGATAGCATGGGTATGGGAGACACTCATTGGGGATGAGATTCCCTATGTTTATCATCACTCCTACCTTGAGGAGGCCATGGGACAGCAAGAAGGTTTCCACTTACACCTTCCACTTTTTCATTATGAGAGCCATTTGGGTTTGCATACTTGGGAGGAACCATTGGAGGGTAGATTTATTGCAGATTATGTTAAGCTGTGGTGGGAAATATTGATGGGGAGGCCACAAGAAAAGGAAGGGAGGAATTTTTCTCCACCTTTGCAGTTTCTTGAGGACAAGCAACATTTTGGAGGGGGGGACTGTAATATTCCAAAAATTTAGCCTTCATCTAAATAGAATACTATAGCTTGTTTTATCACTAGGTAGGTGAATAAGTGGGTGGGGAGGCCCATAAAACCCCTTTTGAAGCAATAATAAAAATCCTAATGTGAAAGGAGGAAGAATAATCAGCTATATTAAGAACCTTTTTGTGTGAACATGGATTGGATCATGTTGATTCAATCAACTCTGACCAAATCAACAGCGTTGTCATGGAGGAGTGGCCTTTATTATGAGACACCGTAGTTTTAGTAGAGGACAACTTGCATGAGCTTGGTGGCAAGTATGGATGGGACCCAATGTGAGAAGGCTCAAATTCCATATATGGAGGGGATGGCAACCATTTCTATTCATGGTTTAGATTATAATTTTGATATTAGTCTGCTTAGACTTGCTTCCTCTTGCTGTTTAGCAGGGTTGTTGTGATATTTAGCACAAGGGTGTTCCTGATCAGGAATCCATACCTTATCCTTAGGGAAGGAGAGGTTCTTTGAGCTGAATTTTCTCATTCTGGAATTTTGGCCAAGCTACATCCTTCAGCTATAGTGCATTTTCTGTTTAGAGTTGGGTTGTGTTGCAGGGTGCAGCAAAGGAGGATCACATATAGCTATTTCTAGGTTTGTTTTTCAGTGGAGAGGTATCCTATCCATTTTAGGATCATAAAGGAAGGCTCTTGGGCATATTTTTACATCTTTGGCATCAGGCCAACCATCTACCATCCCTCACAGTGCAGTCACAATTCTGAACTGCGTTATTTTTGGAGGCAATTACTAGGAGGGTTCATTGAGCTCATTAGGAGGGTCTATTTCTGAGTAGAGGGATCAGCCTTCTACTTAGAAATACTATTGGAGGAGGACATCATCATTTTAGATCTGTCATAGCCTCATTTAGATCCAGTTTTCAGTGACATCTCAACCACAGGGTTATTTGTCACATTGGATATTTCTTGGTATTTCTAGCAATATTTTTCGAGTTGGCTAGAAATCATGTATTATATCCCACGTCTTCTTTTCTGGGAATTTATTTTGTTTCTATCATCCATATTCCATTTTTGTATGTTTACAGCAGTAGCTACACTGATATAGACAGTGTTTTCACTGCTCTTCGGCATTCTATACAGTTGCAACAACTCATGTTTTGATTGTTCCAATCATTGGAGGATTGTTCTTATTGCTTTAGTGGCTTGTCCCTCAAGATCTTCTTGTATATTTTTGTTGATATATTAATAAAATGATGGATGCATATTGATCCCTCTCATTTCATGATTATATTTGGTGTGTTTTAAAGTATTATGTCTTGTATTGCTACTATTTCCAATTTTAAATATTACAGATACGTTGTTAAGGGTTTCTGTATTAGGGCTTCTCCAGTGCATATCTGTTAGATCTGAAGGAACCCCCTTCAATTAAATTTCTCTCTCTCAGGGTGTGGAAACCTAGTTCCAGCACCCTCCCATACTACTTCGAGTGAGACCTTGACTTGCACAAGTAGGCCATTTCCGAAAGGTCCAGTAGTACAGGTTTTTGTTGGAAAACCGTAAAACTAAACCTGGGTCAAGACCCCTCAAGGCAACAAGCAGCATAGAGAAGCAGGGGAAACAGCAGCAGCAGCGCAACACATAAGGTTGTAGCAGCTACGCAAGCCTAGAAAGGGAAGTGTTGAGCTAGCAGGAGGCCCCCATAGTTATACAGAGGCCATCCAGGGCAACGTAGGGACTGTGTCGCCCAGTCTGGGGTTATGCAACCCTCTCCAGGCTAGTGCAAAGGCACACATAGGATATTAGGGTTGACGCTGGCAGCTTCAAGGGAAACACTAGGGTTTCTAGAGGTAGAAAGTGTCTAAGTCCTGTAAATCTCATTTTAGGGTGTGGATCAGTCAAATTTTCAGTCTCCAAGACAGAAAGTATTGTTGCAAATATATTTTTCTCTGTCAGGTTAACCAGTAAGGTGCCTAGATTTGTTATATTCAAAAACTACTTAATAATATACACCCTCCAATAACCAGAATATCGCTTTTCCTGCATTGGGTTTTTCCAAGGATAGTTGTCCAGAAAATCTTTTGTATCACTTTGTCTGTGTGCATGTGTTATGTTTTAGATCTGAATTGGTGAAAGTTTTTTATGTCTTTACTTCGATGTTAATCTGAAATTTCAGCATTCATAACTTGTTTAAGTAGGAGAAGTGTAATTTAATATTCCCAATTAGTCCTAAGCTAATGGGAATATTCATTTTGGTTTTATTTTTCTGTTTCATGAATAAAAATGTAAAGGAGGATCATAAAACTCCTAAACATCAAATAAATCAATGCCAAATGTGAAAAATGCAAATTCTTGGATATGTAAGCAAGCACCCTTAGGTGTGAAAGGGGATAGATTTTTTGATTGGGTCAACCATGACCAAATCTACAGCGTTGTCTTGGAGGAGTGGCCATCAATGAGGCACAGCGCAGTTTTAGATGGAGATGGCTTGTGTGAAAGAAGTTATTCCATTGAAGGTGGTTTAGGGTTTACAAGCTCTTGATCTATATAAGGAAGGGGATGGCAGCATGAAAATATTGTTGAATGATATTAGATTTCTAAAGTATTGTCTGTTTAGACATACAAGCTTTCTTTGGTTGTTTAAACTAGATTCCAAATGTTGTTTAGCATTGGGCGTTCCTAATCGGGAATCGCACCTCTTCCTATTGAGTAGCTCTTGGGAGAGTTTGTATTGCATAGTCCACTATCTAGCTTGAGGCCAAGCTTATTATTCCAACTACAACAAAAATCTTGTTGAGGGTTTGGTTGTCTTTGAAAGCTGCAGTAAGTGGAGGCTATATCTACTCAGATCTAGGCCATTTCAGTGCTCCTTTTCAGTGGAGAAGTCTTCTATTCCATTGGCAAGAGAGTATTGAACATATTGAGCACCATTTTCAGATCTTGTCATGTGGCCAAACATATCTTAAACCATATAGCACATTATTTCTTCCAGATCTGTGTTTTTCTGTAGGTGTTGTTGCAGGGTCACTTTGGCACATCTTTTGGAGGAGTGATTTTCATGTGTTGGGGATCTTTCCTTCACCTTTGAGATCCATTGAAGAGGATCATTATATTGTATACATCAGATCAGATCTAAATATTCCTAAATATCTAAATAATTTTGCAGATCTGCAGCTTTATATCTCAGATCTACTCCTTGTACTTCATGTATTGCTGAAAACCTCAAGGGGATTTTGAAGAAGAGCCTTTCTAGTGTATGGATCTGATATAGATCTAAATTTTCATGCACAAAACTACTCTAGATCTGAAGTGTTATCTACATCTATTGCAGCTAATAAAATAATGTTGTCAAGCTATTTTCAGTTTTAATACATGGTTGCAGCACCTCCTTTTGAGAAATTTCTTCTATTGGAGTCTTCTATTTCCTGTTGTACATCTCATGGGCTATCTTGTGCACATATTTTGCTGATGTAAATGTAAATAAAGAGTCTCCATATTGGCCTCCTGCTATAATCTAGATGATCTACATTATTTTTCCTGCATAACTTTCATATATTGTTGCATTCCCCAATTGGGAATATTACAGTGGTATCGGAGCATCATCTTGGCTCAGCCTGTGCATTCTAAGAAGCCAATATATCTTTTGAATAAGAAGAACCTCTTACTGACAGAGAGAAGAGGTATCTAAAGAGAATACAGAAGAAATTTGATAACACCAATGACAATGAAGACAAGGGTCAAGCCCCTGTATCTGGAAGTGATGAAGAAGGAAAGGACTTTGCTAAGATCCTTTTGAGATCCATGCAAGATCTTTCTAGAGAGATCAAAGAGATGAGATTGGACAGAATCAAAGAATCTCCCAAGATATTTCATCTTGGATAAAACTTTGGCATGCCTCACCACTGAAATGATCAACTAGTGCATCAGCCACAAGTTTCCCAACGCTCTACCATGCCTACCTTTTTGGCTGTGGGAAATGAAGGGTTTCAAGAGCAAGAATCCCTTGAAAACTATTTTGAAGAATATGAATCTCAAAATCAGAGATTCAAATATCACTTGATTTTTCATGAGTTTTTTCACCTCAAGGACAAAAGAAGACCAAGGCATCATCATAGAGATGGTGGATTCACTCAGAATCATGATCGACGTCACTCTATGGGCATATTATTTTTACCCAATTTTGATGGGTCATCCAAGTGTTATGCCAAAGCATGGGTAGAAAAACTTGACATCTACTTTTAGTTGAACAAGGTTCCAGAGATGGAGGCTATCAAGATTGCAATGTTGCACTTTGAAGGTGAAGCACATGACTGGTGGTTCCATGGCTTGTCTACAATGGGTCCTGCCAATATGACTGCTTATTCAGAGTTCACTAGAAGGCTGGTGGAGAGATTTGACAGAAGAGATCCAGAGGAACCATTCATGAGCCTTGCAAAATTAAAGAAATTAGGTAATACAGAGTCTTATATTTCTAAATTTTTAAGATTATCTGTTATGGTTCCTGGTTTGTTTATAGCTAGAGGGGTGCACATGTTCATTGATGGTTTAGATGAACCTCTTCATGGGTTGGTAAAATCTACCAAGCCCACTACCCTGCATGATGTTATTGAAAGGGCTAGAGACCTTCAATATGCCTTGCAAAAATCAAAGGCAAACTTTCAACATAAGCCCTCTTTTCCTTCAAGAGGAAAGGAAGAAAAATCTACTCCTTCCAAGGATAGATCATATAAGAAGCCTCTTGATGAAGAATTTCAGAGAGATCTAAGAAACAAGAAGCTATGCTTCACTTTCAAAGAATCATGGGCACCTGGAGATAGATGTGCTGCTAGAAAATCACATTACATAGAGATTTTCTTAGATTTTGAGGAGGAAGAAGAAGATGAACCAAGAAGAGGTCACGACATTGACACCGCAGGAGGAGAGCCAACACCATCAAGAGATGGGAATGGAGCATTTTCTCCTATTAGAGGGGCTCTTTCATATTTTGGGGGAGTACCTAAGTACTTGACCTTAAGAGTTCAAGGTTCCATCTTGAATTAGAGGGTCTCTATTTTGATTGACAGTGGGGCAACCCACAATTTCATTGATTCTGATCTATTGCAAAGGTGGGCAATACCCACTGATACTTTTGATGGATTCTTTATTTTGGTCCTAGGAGATAGAACAATGCAATGCTTGCATTATGTCCCATCACTTTTAGTCACCATGGGAACCTATACTTTGGTTAATCACTTCTTTGTGGTTGACATACCGGACACCAATGTGATTTTGGGTGTTCAAGGGTTGATTACATTGGGGAAATTCACCACTAATTGGGAGGCTTTGCAAATGGAATGCGTGGACAAGAAGAGTGGTGAAACTCAAATGATAAAATTCATGCACACATACCACTTCCACACAAATATCATAGATGGATTTGCGCAGTGGAAGTAAGGACCTTACAGTCCCATCTATCATGCTCATGAGATTGTTACATGGGACACTCTTATCTACTAGAAAACCACCTGGGAGGCCACATGATTCAGTTTTTGTGGGATATCTCTCACAACATGATGCTCCAAGTGTAGATCTAGGAGGGATGGGATCATTTGAAGACAATGATATAGCACTGGGAGGCTTGGGTAGGCTCAAGGAGGAGGGATATCTTCTTCCCTTATCATCATCGCCCACTCTCATTTTTAATTATGTGCTGTGGGAGGAGAGGAATGGAAGGAATGGACTTCAAACACATACCTTTGGCATGAGATATGTCAAGGAGAAGAGCAGAAACATGACATACATTCCTATTGATAGATTATCAGTCCTGTCATTGATGGACAGTTTAGATCCATATTGGAAATCCCAATTGTTGGTGGATTATTCCAAGGATCTTCACACGTGTATGATACTTGATGACTAGTTGCATGAAGAGGGTTATCTAGTACATGAAGGATTCATCTATCATCATGGTAGGATATTCTCATCTAGAGCCTCCAAGCTTAAGGAGAAGTTGCTACAAAAGGCCTACCAAGAGTTATGTTTCAGCCACACATATTCAATGAAGCTCAACAACATCATTTTGAGGAGCTACTATTTGGAGGGATTTGAAGGAGAACTATATCAGAATTTTCAAAGATGCATGTACCATGTGGAGATGGACCAACAAAATAACTCTATGGAAGATTTAATTCAACCCTCTCTTTCTCCTTTTGAGGGAGAAGATAGAACTATGCACCACTCCATGTGTATGAGGAGGGTTGTTGGTGAAGAACATGCTCATGTAAAACATGATTTATTTTCTGATTTTATGCATTCTTTCACCATGTTCATGCAGACCATGACTCCTAAGAGGAGTATTATATCTTTTAAACTTCATGGCCAACATGGGGCCACAAAAATTTCTGAATTTGGCCACTCCCTTGGAGGACAAAGGGAGATTTCTCATCATGATGGGTGCTTTCCGAAGGCACCAAATATATCTCACTTTCAGCCATAGTGAGATAACATGTACAACAAGTAAGTGGTGGGGAAACCACTTACCACATCTAGATCTGATGCAGGCAGGAGATGCACTGTGCTGGTTCCACATGTGGGATTATGACCCACCTCCATATGCACAAATTTTTTGTTTGTTTGTACATTGTTTTTCTCCCATACATTGATGATATACTTGTACTTTTTATGGGGATGTATGGAGGAATGATGGGAGGTATGAATGTGCCCTATGGGATGGAGTTTCTCCATGTATCTTATGCTACCTTTTTCAGGGAGGACATTGGATCAGCCATGTTTGTTTCATTTGAGTTATTATCTCCTTGTGTGATGGACTATTTACATCTCATGAGAATTTTGGAGGAACAATTCATGGAGGGATGGATTGGTGAACACTTAGCTTATGGAGGTATATTATCACATGATGGTGTCACCAATGGAGGAGGAGAAGAGTTGCAGCACTCACCTTATCAGTTGCTTGAGGAAAAGCAACATTTTTGGAGGGGAGGACTGTAATATTCCCAATTAGTCCTAAGCTAATGGGAATACTCATTTTCGTTTTATTTTTCTGTTTCATGAATAAAAATGTAAAGGATGATCATAAAACTCCTAAACAGCAAATAAATCAATGCCAAATGTGAAAAAGGAAAAATCTCAACTATGTAAGCAAGCACCCTTAGGTGTGAAAGGGGTTGGATGTTTTGACTGGGTCAACCATGACCAAATCTACAGCGTTGTCTTGGAGGAATGGCCATCAATGGCCATCAATGAGGCTTGTGTGAAATAAGTTATTCCATTAAAGGTGGTTTAGGGTTTACAAGCTCTTGATCTATATAAGGAAGGGGATGGAAGCATGAAAAGTTTGTTGAATGATATTATATTTCTGAATTATTGTCTATTTAGACATACAAGCTTTCTTTTGTTGTTTATCATTGGGTGTTCCTGATCGGGCATCCCACCTCTTCCCATTGAATAGCTCTTGTGAGAGTTTGTATGGTATAGTCCACTATCTAGCTTGAGGCCAAGCTTCTTCTTCCAACTACAACATAGATCCTGTTGAGGGTCTGGTTTTCTTTGAAAGATGCAGCAAGTGGAGTCTAGATCTACGTCTCAGATCTAGGCCATTTCAGTGCTCCTTTTTAGTGGAGAAGTCTTCTATTCCATTGGCAAGAGAGTATTGAACATCTTGAGCACCATTTTCAGATCTTGGCATGTGGCCAAATAAATCTTAAACCCAACAGTGCAGTACTTCTTCCAAATCTATGTTTTTATGTAGGTGTTGTTGCAGGGTCACTTTGGCACATCTTTTGGAGGAGTGATTTTCATGTGTTGGGGATCTTCCCTTCACCTTTGAGATCCATTAAAGAGGATCATTATATTGTATACATCAGATTAGATCTGAATATTCCTGAATATCTAAATATTTCTGCAGATCTGCAGCTTTAGATCTCAGATCTACTCCTTGTACTTCATGTATTGCTGAAAACCCCAAGGGGATTTTGAAGAAGAGATTTTCTAGTGTATGGATTTGATATGGATCTAAATTTTCATGCATAGATCTTCTCTAGATCTGAAGTTTAATCTATAGCTATTGCAACTAATAAAATAATGTTGTCAAGCTCTTTTCAATTTTAATACATGGTTGCAGCACCTCCTTTTGAGGATTTTATTCTATTGGAGTCTTCTATTTCCTGGTGTACATCTCATGGGCTATCTTGTGCACATATTTTGCTAATGTAAATGTAAATAAAGAGTCTCCATATTGGCCTCCAGCTATAATATAGATGATCTGCGTTTTTTTTTCCTGCATAAATTTCACATATTGTTGCATTTCCCATTTGGGAATATTACATATAAACATAAATAACAATAGGGTTTCTGCATAAAGTCATATTCAGAAATTTTTACATTGTAGTCATGAGTGAGTTGAGGTTTGAACTTTTTATTTCGTAAGAAAAGTAGGATATCGTCGTACCAAGGCTCCTCCGTTGACACTAAGAAAATAATTTCATCAGGTAGTGCATCATTAACGAGGGATCCTTAGGTCTTTCTGGGAGACCTATGATCAACTCTTCAATGATGAGTGCCTCTTTTCTTTTAGGGGAGTTAAATTTCAGATAAAATTCTTGTAGTATAACTACCCATCAGGCATATTTGTGGTTCATCATATGGTGAGTGTGCAAATATAGCATGGGGTTGATATTTGCTATGACAGTGGTGGTTAGAAGGATGATATAGTGCCGAAGATTTTTTACTGCATCTACTATGGCTAAGGTTGTGTTTTATTCTGGCTTATACTTCAATGCAGGCCCAACTAAGTTATTTCTTAGATAATAAATTACATTCTCCCTATTGTCTCACTAGTCCTCGACTAGCACCCCGCAATGGCTATATCTGATGTTGATATATATACAGTGTAATCCTTGTTGTGGTGAGGTGGGTTGATCAAATGAGTTGAAGATAATGTTTTTTTTAATGCCTCGAATGATTTTTGGTCATGTTCATCCCACTGTAAAAGGATTTCTTGACGAAGGAGATGTAGGAAGCCCTGCATGTAAGTGGCATAGACGGGGAAAAATCATTGTAAGAAGTTGACCTAACCCTGCAGCCTTTGTAACTTCAATTATTTTAGAGGTGGTACATCTTTGATTTCCTAGACTTTGAGGGGGTTGACTTTAATACCTTGATGGGAAACAATGAATCCTAGAAATATTTCGGCGTTAATGCAGAAAACACGCTTGAGAGGTTTCAAGTGTAATTTATATTGTTGACATTGTTTAAAAACCAGGCGAAGCTCTTCCAAATGGTCAGCATGAACCTTGGATCGTATAGTGAGGTCGTCCAAATAGGCGAGGATGAAATGAGCCATGTTGTAATATTCAAAAATGGAAAAGACAGGAATATAGAACATTTATAACATTTCAATCTAGGAAATATCCATAATGTAAGCACAAAACTGTAAAATGCTGGAAATGCCAGAATATAACATCAAGACATTAAAAAATTAGCAGAAATAACTAAGCCATATTATTATTCATCAAATCAATTAAATTACACAGTGCTCCAAAAGGAAGCACTCAAGCCACAAGATGGTTTAAATACATCAAACAAACCAAGCATTGGAAATGTTGTGCTGCTACTACTGCTGCTGTTGGAAACTGCTACTACTTTGAAGAAGATCCATGTGCCAGAGGATTATAGAGTGCTCAGAATGATCTGGGATTTTAACCAAGGATTATACTTGAAAAACCTAGAAATTCTTTGGCCCCATATTTTAACTTTATTTTCGACCCTTTTTGGGTTGGACACTGCACCCCTGCTAGCTGAGTTACGCACTCCCTCAAGACAACTGTTAATATGGGGCTAGAAGAATGATATATCAGCTACAAAAACACCCAATCAACTCAATACATGAAGGGTTGGTCCCTTTTCTTGATCTCCAAGCTAGAATCTTGAGATCTAGCTTCTCCTTCCTCTGCTCAAGTTGTAGCTGTACACTACACAACCACTGAAATGAATTGCACTATAAAAAGTGCTGAAGTTGTAGCCTACTGCTAGGTGATGAATTATAGCTCATAGATGATGGAAATTATCTCTCCAAAGTGAGGGAAAGACCCCTCACAGGATTCCAAGCTAAAATACATGGAACTTCTTTCCTCCCTTAGATCTACCTAACTGAACTGCGCAATTCCTGAAGGAAATGTTGTTGCACGGAGGTTTAGAAATGATGACCTGATGCTAGATGTAGCAATGTTGATCTTGAAAGATTGAAATGAAGCACAAGATGAAAGGGATTATGTAATGTTCCAAATCTGGAATTTCCTGCTCCATCAGGAATTTCTTAAGATATTCTAATATTCCTTCTACTGAAAGACCACAAGTCCATTCCAGAGATTGAATGTTGGGTAATTTACTGGATATGTCACCTTCACAAGGAAGTGTGAGATCCAAAAGCTATCTGGCCCTTCACAAACTCTGTCTATGGATATGCAATATTTCCACTTTGGGAATTTCTACTACAGGGTCCTTGAGGACGTTGTACAAGTAAGTCACTACATAAATAAGGTAAAGCACTATTTGGATGCCCAAGAACATACCTAATAAAACTCCCTTGCAGAAAATGAGCTCAAAGAAATGATTCTAGATGGGTTATACAGATCTCCCCAAACTAGATCTCTAAAACAATGCTCAAGGAGAGAGCCTACAGCAATATGAAAAACACATTTTGAAACTCTGCAAATATGAAATACACCATAAGAGGGAAAATTATGCAGCCATAATTATATTATTATATCAGCAACAATAAATAGAAATATCATGAGGAGTGAACCCCTTATTCAATGGGAATCAGTCTCCAATGATTACACCCTGAAATACAAATGTTACTACAACTACACAAAATGTCGTAGGACCATGCCTACGCAGTCATTAAGAGAGTAGAAGCTATTCCATGTGTACAAAATGATAATTATGCTGAAGGATACAAATAAAATTCCCAATAACAAGGAAATGGGCTGAAATACAAGATTTCTAGCCAATCTAGGAGAGATTGCTAGAAATGCCAGAGAATACAAAATGTGACAACTGACTTATCACTGCAACTTAAATGAAATATGAATGAAGCCATGGCAGATCTGAAATGTGATTTCCCTCCTTTGATAATGTCTCTAATCACAAAGGGTTGATCCCTTTTTCTCAGAAACACCCTCCTGATGAGCTCTATGAACCCTCCTCACACTGCCTCCATAAAATAACGCAGTTTCTGATATGGGCTGCGTAGTGGGATATGATGGTAGTTTGGCCAAGTGCCAAAGATGTGAAATGAAGCATGGGAATCCTCCTTGCAGCTCCTCCAATGAATAGATCACTCCTCCACTGAAATAGTAAGCCAAGAATGACTCCATGAGTTCCTCTGTTGCTGCACCCAGCAACACAACGTCCTCTCTGTTGCAGAGCTAACACTGTAGAAGATGAATGTAGCTGTGGCCAATGCCATATTGAAGAAAATTCAGCTCAATCCTCATCCTTCCTTGAGGAAGAGGAAGGGATTCCCGACCAGGAACACCCTAGTGTCCGAGGGCACCATCACCCTACTAAACAGCCCGGGGATGCAAGCCTCTGTAGACCCTACTCGAAATTCTATCTGCAAAAAAATGCTCCAAATGGGCTGCCATATCCTCCTTATAAATAAAGGGAACTTCTTTCCACCATGGTCCCACCAATTAGGGTTTCCACCCTCATGTGATTGTCCTCCCTCCAAAACTGCGCAGCTTCTCTAGGAAGCCTCTCCTCCTTGGGCAACGCTGTTGACTTTAGTCAAAGATGACTAAACCAAGTGATCCGGGTTCCATTCACACCATTAGGTGTTTTATTCCAGCTGCTTATTCACCTCCTTTTCGCATAAGGAGTGTTATTTCTTCATTGGAAAGGGGCTAAGGTGTCTCCTTCCCCATTTTATTTAACAAAAATAAAATGTGCAACTATAATGTTCCATTTAGCTTGAGGCTAAAAATTGGGAACATTACAGTCCTCCCCTCCCACATGTTGCTTTCCCTCAAGCAACTGCATAGAGAGAACAAAATTTTGCCCCCCTTCTTCTCTTGTGGCCTCCTCATCAATGATCTCCACCACTGCTCAAACATGCTGCAATAATCCTGCCCTCCAATGCTCTCCCCCAACTATGCAAGCTGAAATGATGCTCCTCATGGAAATATAGAAGGTGTAGGTGGAATCCTTCTTACTGTAATGTGGCCTCCTCAAGGTAGGAGTGATGATATACATGGGATAATTTTTCCCCCAATGATGATCCTCCCATCCATGCAATCATCCAAATAAAAATCTCAACCCCTGGTTTCTGCAATGTGTTGGGGTTGAATGGAGAGTTGTGCTTATGCTTCTCAAGATGGTCCTCTCTCCATTTGAAGTGTCCATGGGGCTGCCTCTGTCATTGGGCTGAAATGGTATGGCCTCCAAAAATGGCCCAAGCTACCCCATCAAGAAAATCAACCATGAAATGCCTCCTCAAATTCTCCAAGTGGTTCCTCCCACAAGAAGAGACAAGTAGCAATGTGGCAATCATGGTTTTTCCATGGTGTCTCCTACAAGATAAGACATGTGTAATGGGGAGAAGCATGCTCCCAATGGGCTGTACATCCAATACTCTCCAAATAATGCTCCTCATGAGTGTACAAACATCAGAAATACAAGGAGAAATACACAATAGTAACAAGTTGCCAAATGACAACCGGAGAGTGGTTCAAATTTCCACTCATGGAACCTACGTAGTGCCTCTTGTTCTACCTCAAAATCAAAAATAACAAGTGTTGTACTAGCCACTTTTTTTCTGCCACAACATCTCATCATCAGATAAAACATGAAAACACATTTTGGTGCCAATGGTGCACACCAAGGAATATGTGGCTTCCTCCACAAACCACTATAAGAATGGCCAATTCCACTGCTGCAAATGGCTGCAAGTGCATCCTTATGAAAAATTCAAGAAGGAACAAGCCTCCTTGGTACATCATGCTTCTAAATCAATGAAAATAAGTACAATGAAGTTATACCTCCTCCATCATGCACTAGAGCTCTTGAGCTTAAATGGCTCAACTAAAAATTTCCCCTCACCTCCAATGAGTAGGGAAGTGGTTGTGATGTTCTCTCCACCATAAATCGGCCTATGCATCTCTCCATATGCTGATATATGTCATGCTGAATGCCCTCCCAAGTGAAATCCTCTAGCACCTCTATGTATGCATCCAAGTGCATAGCTAGGAAGTCCTTATGTGCTGCATGCAATAGTTTCTCCTTGAGACTAGAAGCCCTAGTCAAGAAGAGTCTGCCATGATGATAGATGATCATATCATCCACTAAGTATCTACCATCTCCATCAGGGCCATCCAAGATCATGCAAAGCACCAAGATCCTGGGAATACTCAACCAAAATCTGAGTCCTCCAACCGAGATCAATCCTCCACATAGACAGCGCTCGTAATCTGCAATAAAGTGCTCCCCTCATGTTGATGCCTACTACCTTGACATCCCCCATGCCAAATTAATCCTCCAAGTTGCTACCATGCCCATCATGAAGCATGCTCAAATAGAAATGATGCTCTCTGAAAATGAGCCTCCCATGAGAGACTATCACCTCCAAAAAATCTCCCAATCCTGACCAATGCAAGCATGAGTGGCCTCCATCTACTCCAATGCATGAAAGATTCCTTCCTCAAAGGAAGTGTCCTCTATCTCACCAAATCTATGGAGCAGCCATCCTGCATCATGAATATGTTATCCTCCATCCATGCAGCAAACTCTATCAGCGTAGTATAGTTGATGAGAGTGGGTGAGACTGAAAATGAGAGAGTGTATCCCTCCTCCTTGAGCTTGTCCCAAACTCTCTGCACTGTGTTGGATTCCTCTAATGTCTCCACCTATCCAGAATCCAAGAGTGGTGAACCAAATAGCATGATGCCTCTCATCATCTCTAGATCAAGTGGCCTCCCAGGTGGAAAGCCTCCAAAAATTGAGACATCAAGATAGGAAGTGGACTGTATATATGAGAGGAATAAAAGGTCCCTCTCTCTCTACTGTGCAATGCATTCTCTTTCCCTTGTGCAGAAAATTTATGAAATAGATAAGGGTGAATGCTCATCATCCCTTCATGTTGATCCTTCTGCTCTTATTTCTCCATCTTACAATCCCCAGAAATTGCTATATATGGCTCCGGAATTGTGTCTTGGTACCCACATGTAAAAATATTTGGAACTCCTTACAAAGACACAAGCGCTTCTCTAGTGGAAGCAATGGCTCCCTTTTCACCTCCATGTGGTGATGGATCTCCTCCTAATGTGACAGCGCTGTTGGTACTTTCCATTGTATGCAAAGTGTTTGTGTTTATGAAACAATGAATTTCACCAAGTTCCTCCATCAAACCCTTAGTGAATGCATCACATGTTTTTGCATTTGCATGACAATGAAAAATGGAACCTTCAAACCAACAATCATGAGCCATACCTTTGAGTTGCAGAGCTGCTCCTCCCATGGCCTCATTTTCTTCCTCTAATCCCCTTGAAATGCAAGTGAACAAAGGACTACGCTGTGGATCTGCATGTGTGGCTGAATGCCCACACCCTTCATGAAAATATCTAGAATTTGTCCCATCAACAAACCCTCTCAGAGAATCTTCCCACCTTTCCCTTTCATCAATATTGTCAATGATCTCTTCAATGGTCTGGAAAAGAAGAAGGGATACCTCCTCTTCCATCATTCTTTATTTCCTTTGTCAATCTCCTCTCCTTGGAGAGAAGCTCCTCTTGCTGATGGCATTAAATATTGTGCACAGGATGAGCCAATATTGATGCTCTGATACCACTGTAATGTTCCAAATATGGAATTTCCTGCTCCATCAGGAATATCTTAAGATATTCAAATATTCATTCTATAGAAAGACCACAATTCCATTCCATAGATTTACTGTTGGGGAATTTACCGAATATGTCACATTCACAAGGAAGTGTGAGATCTAGAAGCTATCTGGCCCTTCACAGACTCTGTCTATGGATATGCAATATTTCCACTTCGGGAATTTCTGCTACAGGGTCCTTGAGGACGTTGTATAAGGAATTCATTGCATAAATAAGGCAAAACACTGTTGGGATGCTCGAGAAAAGACCTAATACAAATCCCTTGCAGATAATGAGCTCAAATAAATGATTCTAGATGGGTTATACAGATCTCCCCAAACTAGATCTCTAAAATAATGCTCAAGGAGAGAACCTACAACAATATGCAAAACACATTCTGAAAATCTGCAAATCTGAAATACACCATAAGAGGGAAAATTTTGCAGCCATCATTATATTATTATATCAGCAACAATAAATATAAATATCATGAGGATTGAACCCCTTATACAATGGGAATCAATCTCCAATGATTACACCCTGAAATACAAATGTTACTGCAACTACACAAAATGCCATAGGACCATGCCTGCATAGTCATTAAGGGAGTAGCAGATTTTGAATGTGTACAAAATGATAATGATGTTGAAGGATACAAATAAAATGCCCCATAACAAGGAAATGGGCTGAAATACAGGATTTCTAGCCAATCTAGGAGAGATTTCTAGAAATGACGGAGAATACAAAATGTGACAACTGAGTTGTCACTGCAACTGAACTGAAATATGAATGAGGCCATGGCAGATCTGAAATTTGATTGCCCTCCTTTGATAATTTCTCTAAGCACAAAGGTTTTATCCCTTTGTCTCAAAAACACCCTCCTGATGAGCTCTATGAACCCTCCCCACACTGCCTCCATAAAATAACGCAGTTTCTGATATGGACTGCACAGTGGGAGATGAAGGTAGTTTGGCCAAGTGCCAAATATGTGAAATGAAGCCCGGGAATCCTCCTTGCATCTCCTCCAATGAATAGATCACTCCTCCACTAAAATAGCAAGCCAAGAATGACTCCATGAGTTCCTTTGTTGCTACACCCAGCAACACAACGTCCTCTCTACTGCAGAGCTAATGCTGTAGAAGATGAATGTAGTTATGGCCAATGCCAGATTGAAGAAAATGTAGCTCAATCCTCATCCTTCCTTGAGGAATAGGAAGGGATTTCCGACTGGGAACACCCTAGTGCCCGAGGGCACCATCACCCTGCTAAACAGCCTGGGGATACAAGCCTCTGTAGACCCTACTCGAAATTATATCTCCAAAAACATGCTCCAAATGGGCTGCCATCTCCTCCTTATAAAGAAAGGGAACTCCTCTCCACCATGGTCCCACCAATTAGTTTTTCCACCCTCATGTGAGTGTCTTCCCTCCAAAACTGTGCAGTTTCTCTAGGAAGCCTCTCTTCCTTGGGCAGCGCTGTTGACTTTAGTCAAATATGACTAAACCAAGTGATTTAGGTTCCATTCACACCATTAGGTGTTTTATTCCAGCTGCTTATTCACCTCCTTTTCACATAAGGAGTGTTATTTAGTCATTAGAAAGGGGCTAAGGTTTCTCCTTCCCAATTTTATTTAACAAAAATAAAATGTGCAACTATAATGTTCCATTTAGCTTGAGGCTAAAAATTGGGAACATTACAGATTATCCCTCCACTGGTTCCTTAGCTGGAATGCTAAGAACTACCTCCTCCTCTCAAACCTAAGACAAGAATGTGTAATTCCTGAAGTTGTATGTACTGCAGAGAGGGGATAGTTGTGGCACCAATGTCGGATGATGAGTTGCTGCTCAAACAAACCTTCCCAGAGTAGACACTCGAAGGCCCCCGTGGGTAAGGGTGGGATTCCCACTCGGGAACACCCGTGTGCTAAACATCACAACAGAATTAGCTAAATATCTAAAGCATTCAAAGAATGTCAAACGACAATACAATATCAAATTCCAGACTGATTTTCCTTGCTACCCTCACCTTCCTTATATGGTTGTGAGCCTTCCCTAGCCTTGGCCCACCTCATGACTGTACTGCACATGTGGCCACTAGTCTCCATAAATACTGCGTTGTCTCTCCATGATCTCCATGATATCTTCATTTAATTTCCACTCCTCCATCATGTGTGCATTTAATGCACCACTCCCTCCAACACTTCATCATTATTTCTCTATGAACTCTCTTTTATTCCTTCATGATCTTACTTTGACTCCTCCACTATCTCCATGATCTTCCTTATTAATGTTGCATGATATCCACTCCTTCTTCATTAATAGGCTGCTCCATTATTCCATAATGTTGATCTATTGTCTAATTAACCCACATCCACACAAAAAAAGTTGATTTTATTCATCTATGGGGTTTATGGGTCCCTCCACCCTTTTATTTACTTAACTAAGCAAGAAAATTAAGAACTCTAATATTCCAATTTGTTAGGACCTCATAATGTACCATTTTGACCATATATTTTGTTACCATTCTACTCTTTTTCATTCCATATTTAAAGCTTACATTATCACTTTCATCCATTTTTCCCAAAGGTATATAATATTCTTCTCTTTACTATATGTTTAATTTGTTTTGTATATAATTCTACATTAATTTTATATTTAATCATTAATCGAAGATATATAGTTGCTGAGATAGTTTGAAGATCACAGATAATATATTATGACTGTCTGAAGATCGCGTTGCTGAAACAGTCAACATGGTATGCAAATCTCATTGCTGAAATAGCCCGTGATTTGCAATTTTGAAGCAGCATTTCATGTATGATACCAACGAGAAAAGACAAGTAAAGGAAGCTGTTACATGGGACACTTTGAAGCCAGTACCATCGTAACCATCGTAACAACATTTTGCTATGAAAGAATAGAAAGGCCCTATTTCAGAGCAGAAGATCAGATTGGGTTAAAAATAGAATTTCTATAATGTAAATCAATTGTAATAGATGTCCCCTCTTTAAAAAGAGGAAACATCAGCATTAGAGGGATATTTAGAGACTACGGGAGGTTCATTTCTGAAAAGAGGAGTGTGACTCTTTTGTAATATGTTTCTTTCGACGGATGAATAAAATTTTGTTTTAATCACTTCAATGTAATTCCTTCTTATGGGTAATCTTGTGAGAAGGAAAGGGCCTGCCTTCTTCACAAGATTCATTCATTTGTTCCTGTAGTTTGTTAACTGTTCATTTTATTTACGCCTTGATTAAACCCTGTTTGCTGAAGTTATTTATGCAGTATTGGAATTCTATTTTTTATTGCTAAAGCTCTATTTTCATTACTTGTTGCATTGATTTCATACAATTCATTCTTGAGAAGTTGTGAGTTATTTTATTTGGAAATCTTGTTTATGGAATGAGTGTGTGAAAGCTTGGCCATCAGAAAAAAGGTGCTGAAGATTCCTACTTGGGGAATAGGGTCCTATTCTCTGTTATAGTATAAATGATCTTCCTTTTTTTAGATTGATTCCTTTTCATTGTCTTTTTAATGTAATCCAGGATTTTTCTAATGAAAATCTGCAATAGAAGGATTTTCTTTGTTGTAACTCAAGTAGACATCAGTTTTGTTAAAGCAAGGTGTAATTAGTGTGATTCTTACTACAACATTTATTTTCTTTTGAGATTGAGCACATATAGTGTGTGATTGCCTTTGAAATAAACAGACTTCCCTGGGTTGACAATTTATGTAGCACTCGAATTTTTTAAATTAATAAACAATTAAAGTGACCAACATTTTGGTGCCGTTTTTGGGGAAGGAAATTATAGATTTCAAAAGCATTGATGTTTTTCTTCCAGATTTGCATATTGTATGAGAGGACATGGAACCCATAAGAAAACAAACCCTACAGGTGGCAAGGGCAAAGGAAGGTGTTGGGGTTCCCATGTTTTGGCCAGATTGGCAAGACCAAAAGATGAGACAACATCAAAAACACTTTCAGACCTCAGGATTTAGCCCTCCTGGATCCAGAGAGGGATCTCTCTATATGAGAAAAGGTTTATGTCAATGAAGCTCAAAGTTTAAGATGTTCGGCTAGTTATAGGCACAAGGTTTGTTCGTTTGATTTGTTTGATTTTGATTGCTGGTTATCAGGAATGAAGGATTCAATGTAAGACCAAGATGAGCAAAGAGGGATAAAGCAGAGGTGAAATATTCCAGGAAATACTCAAAACCATTGGGCAATGGAGTCAGGAAAGGATTTTCTTACTACTCAATAGGCAGGCTTTCAATTGGGCTAGTCATCTGAAACTTAGGATCTTCAAGATGATTATATGATCTGGAAAAGTAGGAGGGAGGAGGTAACACATATTCAGGGCACAAATTTAAAGATCAGCTGGTCGTACAAGGATCCTAGTGGATAGGGCTAACTCTAATCCCCAGTGTTCCCAAATCTTCCAACTAAATCTATAACAAGAAGCATCTAAGAACTGAATTCATTTAATTCATACATCAGAGAGCAGGAAATAACATCCACCACATCAAGTTGGGAACGAACTCTGCAATCATTCCTTAGATAACACATCTAAGAGAAACATAAATGGCAAGGAGAGAAAAATCACAGGGCAACTAACATGGCAAATCCTATGCCAATATTCTCTATAAACAGAGAACGAAATGAAATGAAATTAAACAGACAGAAAACATCACCATTTACATCAGATTCAAAGAAATGTCATTAAATACCAATCAAGTACAACATTGACAATAGCTGAATACTCAGTCTGAAAACATCTCCTTCAACCTATCTTACAATCTTTACCCAGAGACTGTGTCTCAAAAGAAACTACTTGCAGTTCTCTGATAACTGATCAACAACCATTACAATGAGTTCTTCAAGAATTTATAGCTCCGGAGGAGCAGAGAAGGTAGGTGGAGAACTAAATGCAGTATTAAACTTCTGAAAAGAAAGAGGGCCGAGGCCCATTCTGTATGAACCCTGTGCATTAATCTCTGGTGTTCTTTGGGCAAATGAATGATCTTTTTCAGACTATGGATTACTCTGATATGACTCTAATGTGTTCTGACTGCAATACTGTGTGGTGCTACTAGTGAATAAAAAAAATATAAAGAAATGATAAATAAATCCACCATACTGATGAAGTAAATGCTCTGATAGTACTGGGGCTATTTTAGGGTAGAAAATCTCTCCAGAACATGGCATAGATTAAATGTTGCATGGGCGCTCTGTCCCTCATGGTGGGAAAAACATTCTGCTACTGTATAAACCCCTGACATGCATTGATTTCTATGTGTTGTACCTTTTACATGATCTATGGGGTCATTGATCTGGTGTTTTGCCTCTAAGTTGTTGTATTAATGCTCAAAACCTTCAATTCTGAACATTGAACTCCTTGATCATTAACTGGTTTTTCTTCACTGCTCCGTAAATGTCTTCGATCTACAAAATCTGGGCTTTAATGGTGCTGGATAGATTTCTTGCGAAGATTAAACTGTCCTTGGGAAATATTCATGACGCCACTACCATCTCTGGGCATTACTATTGTAGTACCATCTTCCAGATCTAATTATGCCTGCGCGACACGCCGTTTGAAGTGGTACATGAGAACCATGGCGTTTTCCACCTTTGATAGCCCTACAAAAACATGAAACCAGTTATGAAATCCATGGATGGGGGTGGATGATGTGGATGATAGTGGGACTACAGAGAAATGGCAGAAAATTTCATGGAATGGTGGAGCACAGAGATGGCGCAGGTTGGCGGAATGCGGAGGATATTTAAATGAAAACCTTAATAAACCCAACCTATGAAAAAATATATGAAACAGGAGGGCGACTATACGGTAGGACACGTGGAGGTGACGTGGCGGGACCAAGTGGTGATGGAAGAGACACAGCGGGAAGACGATTCTGGACCGTTGGATCTGAGAGGAGATCGACGGTGGGAAACACGGCGGAGGGCAGTGAACGGTGGACCAGGGGTACGGTGACGTGGATTAAAACTCACGCAGCTTCGTCGAGCGATGACCGTAGGATGGGCAAGGGTGGATCTGACGGCTGATATGAAAATCGCTGCGCGTCCTGTACCGAACAATAACGCATGATGGGATAGTGGTTTTGCCGTCGTACAGAAGCCACGCGTCGAAAGCTGTATGGAATCGCTGGCCGATGAGGGAATACCGCCTACCGCCCAAAGGCGGTGCGATGAAACCCGGGTTGTTTTATGGCATGGTGCGCGGTGGGGACCATAGTGGCGGACGCCCTCTGAACCGTTGATCTGGTGGTGAATGGACGGTGATGGCGCGATTGGTGGTTTGAACATGTGAATCATGAGCGCTGCGGGGCTTGACGATCGTCGTCCGATCTTTATGGATCAACGGTTGAGAAAGCGCCCGATAAACATATGGGACAAGTGCCTTCGGGGCTAGCGCTTTGGTCACGGCGCTGGGTTATGTGGAGAGAATGGTTACGGGGCTAGCGGAGAAAGGGCTGAGGCCTATTATATGGTCCGAAAGTGGGTTTTTAACCATTTTTAATGCATTTTGAGGCCTGAGGGTAACAATAGAGAGATAGAGGGGAATTTTGAGGAAACAAAGGGCAAGGGTGGGACTTGATTTAGATTTTGGAGGAATTTAGGAGGTTTATGGGGATATTAGGGGGAACACAAGGGGATTTAGAAGAAGGGGAAAAAGGATAGAATGGGGGGAAAATGCAGGGATACAAGGGGTGAAATAAAGCCTTTTGGAGCATAATTCTTTATCAGCAAGGCTTATTGGCTTAAATCAGTAGAGGGAAACAGTCACAAGTTAGGGGACTTGACAAGGCTACAAGGATGATGTGTTTTCAAGGGAAATGCATTCCTTGCAGGCTTACAGAACAAACTAGCCCCTTGCTTGCTAGTCAAGAAATTTATAAGGGGCTAACAGTGGCTCCACATGGGGATGGCTTCTTCTTGAAGGAGTCAAGAATTCAGAGAATAGATCTTTGGAGTACGCCAGGTGCCTGCTGCTTTACACATCCCTTCTTTCTTTAGATCAGCTGCAACAATATGAAAACACTACATTAGTAGAAAACTTTCTCCAACAAACTACCTACCCATACTACAGTCCTAGCCCTTTCTCTTCTTCTAGGGTGCATTTGAGCTTGCAGACCCTTTACATCTTTTTTATTTCTTACAAACAAGAAAATAAGCCTATTCTATTTCTACCCTTATTTCTCCATGAGACCAGATTAGACTGTTGGTCTCATATGTTTCTCTACCTAGTCTAATATCTGCTGGGATTAAACTGTCCAGCAGATTTCTTCTCTACATTTTAAGACAGGAAATTGAAAAACAGTCAAGCCAGGATTAGACTTTCTGACTTGCTATGGGTCCAAGGCATAAAGACAGTGGCACATGGACAAAATTTGCAGAAAACTGAAAACAAAACTGTGACGGCTTGAGATCTGTACTTGTATTATCCTTCTTTTCCTTTTTGTGACTCAAGTTTTGAGCATGTTAGAGTCACCTCCTTTTCTTCATTTCAGCTCTGGTTTTGGGCATGTTAGAGCTGATTCTTCTTTTTTCTTTGCGGGTCTAGATTTTGGGCATGTTAGGACCAGCTGCTTTGCTTTCTTTGGCTCAGGTTTTGAGCTTATTAGAGCCAGTCTTTTGCACATCAGAGGTTCATGTTTTAAGTATGTCTGAACCTCTCCTTTTCCTCTGTTTTTGAAACATTTTCACTTTTTTCTTTGAAAATAAAAACTGCAATGGTATGTACAATGGAAATGGAGACTGGAAATTGTAAATTAGCAGAAGTAATGTTTGAGCATCTTGCCATTGACAGGACCCCCAAACAACTCAGTGCCATCTAATTCTTGTAAGAAGAAAGCATTGGGACCCACAGTGGCCTGGATGAGGTATGGACCTTGCCACAAACTGTCAAATTTGTTGTTCTTTCCTTTATCCTCTCTTCTCGAATCCCACTTCAAAAACTTATCTCCAACTTTGAAATCAGCAGCTTTGGTTCTTTTGTCAAACAATTTCTTTATATTCTCCTGAACTTTCACTACTCTATTGTAGACCTCTTCCCTTGTTTGCTGAAGATGGATTGTTTGGTTTATTCTCCTCACCATACTATCTTCTTCCGATTGGATTTCCTGGACCAGCTTGATCACTGGTATCCCAAGGCTGGTAGGGAATACTTCTTCTGTACCATAGACCAGATGGAATGGTCACATGCCAATGGACTTCTTTGTTGTAAGCCTGTCAGCCCACAAAGCACATACTAGCTTCTTATGCCATGATTTTTTGTTCTCTTCCAACAGCTTTTTGATGATGATCACCAGGCTCTTGTTTGATGATTCAGCTAATCCATTACCTTGAGGGTAATAGGTAGTTGAATGACCAAGTGCTATTTGGTACCTGTGACAAAAATCAACCATCTTTTTCGATCCGAAAGCAGTAGCATTATCAGTGATTATTTTCCTTGGGCAACCAAACCGAGAGAGGATGTGACTTTCTAGGAAACTAATGATGACTAAATCTGTGGCATTCCTAGTGGGCACGGCCTCTATCCACTTAGTGAAATAATCTGTGGCTGTTAGGATCCATTTGTGTTGAGCAGAAGAAGTAGGGTGAATTTCCCCTATGAAATCTAGGCCCCATTGCAGAAAGGGACCTTCAACAGTGATGGGTTGTAGGGGTAAAGGGAGGAGTTTTCTTTTGCCCTCAAAGATATGACATTTGTGGCAGGAAACTATCATTTTATGAACATCATTGAAGAGTGTGGGCCAATAATAACCAGCTCTGAGTATTTTGTTTGCAATGGCTTTCCAACTCAGGTGGCCTCCACATTCTCCAGCATGGAATTCTTGTTTAACCCTCTCTGCCTCATTTTCAGGCAAACATTTTAGCAATAGGCCATTAGGATTCTTCCAGTATAAGTTTTCATCCAAGATGCAGTAATTTCTGGCTTTTAGCTTTAAGAATCTGGCCTTGGTATTTGATAGTTCGAGAGGGGCATTGAGGTGTGTAAGCACATACAGGATGTCAGAATACCAAGGAGATCTCTGAAATGTTTCCTCAACAGTGGGATCAGGCAATTCTTGTTGCTCATCCAAGCTATTTATCATGTTAATGTCTAGGGCTTGTAAGTTGGATTCAGCCATTAATTTAGCTAAGCCCTGACCTTTAATCAGTTTGGTGGGTTTTATCTCAAGGTCATACTCTAAGATCACGGCTATCCACTTACCCCTTTTCCCATATGGGTCCTAGGACAAGATATATTTGACTACAATGTTGGGCACATAACCTATAGTGTGGGAATGCATTATGTACACCCTGAAGTCTTTCAAGGCCTTAATCAGAGCATAGGCCTGTTTCTCCATGATGTTGTATTTCAAGGGTGCATCTCTAAGTGCCTTGCTAAAGAAGGCAATTGGTTGTTCCATTCCCTCTGTGTTTTTCTACAGCAAGACTGCAGTCATTGTATGATCAGAGGCAAATGAAAAGATCAAGAAATCTTTGGAGAAATTTGGGCTGATTAGGACAGGAGCTTGGGTAAGTGCAAGTTTCACTGATTCGAAAGATTTTTTAGCTCCTACAGTCCATTTAACTCCTACACCTTTCTTCAGCATGTTAGTCATGTTCCTAAGGTGTTCAGCCAGATTCGGGATAAACCTCCTAAGGAAGTTAATCTTCCCAATGAAGCACTGTGGTTCCTTGATGTTTCTTGGGTGTGTGATCTATAGTATTCCCTCAACTCATTGTGGGTCTATCCTGATTCACTTTTTGGATATAATGTGGCCAAGGATTTTACCCTCCTGTAGCCCAAAAACAGTCTTTTTGGGATTCAAAGATAGACCAAACCTTCGACATTTTTCAAATACTTTCCTCAGATGTTTCAGGTGTTCTTCTTTTGTCTTGGAAAAGACTATTATGTCATCTAAGTAGATAATAATGAAGTGCCCTATCTCATCTGAAAATGCTATGTCCATCGCTCTTTGGAAGGTGGCCCCAGTGTTCATCAATCCAAAAGGCATCTTCACATACATGAAGGTACCCCATGGAGTGGTAAAAGCTGTTTTGAGTTGGTCTTCTGGGATTACTAAGACTTTCTTATATCCGCAGAAACCGTCTAGTAGGGAAATCCTCTTAGAACCTACTACCCTCTGAAGAATATGTTCCATTTTAGGCAAAGGGTAATTGTCTTTGAGTGAGGCTCTATTAATATTCCTGAAGTCTATACACAATCTGATTTCTCCTCTCTTATTCCTCACAGCCACTAAGTTTGATACCCAATCAGAGAACCTCACAAGCACAATTATACCTGCTTCATACATCTTCTTGATCTCTTTCTCTACTGCAAGCAATTGTTTGGGATTGATTCTGCGAAATTTTTTCCTAAAGGGCTTCTGATTTTCTTTCAAGGGTATTTTGTGCTGGATGATATTTGTGTCATAGGCCTTTAAGTCCTCATAGCTCCATGCAAACACATCAATGAATTCCTTGAAAAGGTCAATGTATTTCTTCTTCATGTCTGCAGGTAAAGACTTAGCCAGTTTAATCATTTTGGGCTTCTCCTAAGTGCCTATGTTGCATTCTTCCACATTAGAGTCTGCATGTTCTATAGTGGGCTTTTTTACCACATCATCAAAGTCAAACAGGTCCTCTAAGGGTGCCAAGCCTCTGGGTATATTCTTATCTTTGGCCTGCAGCACCTCTACCTCTTCACTATCTGCATTTTCACATTTGCGGTCTGGATTTCCAGTTTGTTCATCTAAAGAATTTATTTCTATGTTACAGGGTGTTTCTTCCTCATCTGAGGATTCTTCACTTAGGCGGCTACTGTCAGATTTGGAGTCTAAATTAGAAAATTCAAAATCGTTTCTACCTACCAGAAAATCTTCGATCTGTTTATCACCTTCAAATACCTGCCAATATTTTTCGTTGTCTGGCACAGCTGGTCTGAATTTGGTTTGAATGATGATTTGTTGGTCACTGGGAGTCTTGGGGTAGGAACTGGCTAGGCAAGCTAATCCGTTTGCAATGACATTTTGACTCCTAGGAACGAACACTAATTTTTATTCAACAAATGCTTTCAGTAGATCCATAGTGTCATTCCTATATGCTCTCAGCCTAGGATGTTTCGCTGTGTATTCCCCGTTTACATGTTTTATCACCAGCTCAGAATCTTCCTGCACGGCTACCTTACGGGCCCCTAATTTCTTCAACAGATTTAGACCCAGGATCAGAGCCTCATGTTCAGCGACATTATTCATGCATTTGAAATGAAAACTACAGGCGTGGCTCTTAGCATAGTCGTTTTCTATATTGTGTAACCATACCCATGCTCTGGCAGTTGTCTTGGTGCATGACCCATCAAATTTCATAGCCCACAGGGGTTCACTCTTGGTTTCGGTATCATTCTTTTCCCTGTGGCTGGGTTCACCATTATGTTGCTCTACAGGGTCTGTGCGGGGCTGTGGATCACCTTTTTCCTCGTGAAATGTATGAGTTTCAGGGATCTAGCCAGGTGATTGTTTACGCTCTGTTTCTTGTTCATTCAGAGTTAGGTTTCCACTGCATATCCTACAGGTTTTGTTGTGGTTTTCTTCTTCATTGTCCTTTAAATCTAGAGCAGACATTATGTTAAAATCCATGGCCTCTGCCTCTCTGTTTTTATTTCTGTCTTGGGACCCTGACTCTTCTAAGGATTCATCATTACAAAAGATGAAGGAGTCAAGGTCTGTATGTACAGAATAAACAAGTGAATTTTCTGGTTTTTCAGGGCTACTGACTAGGAATTTCATCTGTGTCTCCCTATACAGTTTTCTAAGTTGGCCAAATATTGGGATTGTGGCATATGAGCCATCCATCTGAATTTTACCCTGCAGCTTGGCTCCCCATGATATTGATAGTAGCATGCCATACTTGGGTGGCACATCTGCCACCACAACATCCATGACCATGCATTTAGCTCGGATTTGAGTTAAGCTCACACACAAGTCTTTGATCAGGCCTAGGCAATTTACTCTGCTAGAGTCGAAAGAGTATAAATCTTTGTAGGGTCTGGTTATCTCTAGACCTTGTCTTTCCATAACTACCTTAGGCATTAGGTTGTGAGATGCTTCAGAATCATGCATTGCATTGTGCAGGATCTTGTCATGAATGTTGAGACTGATATAGAAAGGTGGAACTACCCCCTCCTGAAACTTCCCCTCTATCTTAGGTCCAAATAGGAGGGCAGGCTGATCATCATTCAAATTGACAGAGTCACCATTCTCACTAAGGTTCATAGCCTTCAAAATCTGGCCTTTATATACATCCTGAGTGGCCAGCTCAGAAAGTGGGACAGAGATTTTAATTCTTGCAATCTCGTTTTCCAAATTGAAAGTGGACTGACTCTTGGGAATGCTCATCTCTGTTTTATTTTCCACTACCTTAGTGGCTGAATCAGTGGGCTGATTCTCATTATGTACAGTGTTTGTGACAGTTTTATCAAGAGCACTAACTACAGTGCTAGTGCTGCTAGCTGGTTTACCTTGTGCATTAGTGTTTTGGTTGTCTTTTTCTCTATTCTTTCTAGAACTCTCAGCTGTTGATTTGTTGGTTTCAGCAGTTGCTTTAGAAGTTTTCTCAGGCCTCTTTTTGATGGTAGTCTCAGAAGCTTTGGGTTTGGCAGTTTCTTGACTCTTTTTGCTTCTAAGTTCATATTGCTCTCTGACCTGCATCATGGCATTTTCAAATCCTAATCTGTAATCTTCAGATTCCAACCATTCCTCCTCCCAACCAGAGGGTGGAGGTTGGTCTTCTTCTGAGTAACAGTTATGAATTGAATCTTCTGTTTCAAACATGTTTATTGTGTTTCCCTCAAACTCTTCTATGATTCCCTCATCTTCATCAAGAAATTTCTCTTGAAATGGTGGAATAACTTGCTGATCTGATTCTCTTTGTCTGTTGGGGTGTTATTGTTTCTTCTAAAGTTCTGGTTCTGGTTCTGGTTTCTATTTTGGTTACTAACCGTGAAAACCATATTTTCCATAATTTTCTGTAACCTTTCCACATTTTTAGACAATTTATCATAATTTTGGTCAAATGTGGAAGCCACATTGTCATCTCTGTATGTTACCCTTCTCTCAGATTTCAGTCTTGCTCTTTTTTCAATCAGGTTGGCTTCTATATTCACTGCTCCTTTGTGCATATCCTCCAGTGTGTTATATTCCTTATCCCTAAGCTCATAGGCCATGTCATCATCAAAGCCTTCAGGGTATTTTGCTAGGGCCATGCCTTGTGGAGGTTTCATATGTGGAGGGAGGGCATTATAAATGCTATTAAACCTTGTTGTGTAATCATGGACACTCTCTCCTACGTTTCTTTTAAGGGTCATGTATTCTCCCAGGAGTTGGTGAGGGTTTTCCCTAGTTTCCCATTTGTTTATGAAATTCTGATATAGAGCTGGGAGATTGTTTATGCTACCTGGAGGTAGGCCTTTGAACCATTTCTTCACATCACCCCCTAAGCTCTGGGCGAAAATTCTCATTTTGACTGTATCATCATCAATTTCCATGTAGTCAAAAGAATCCTCCATCTTATCTACATGTTGTTGGGATGTGATAGACTCCTTTGTAGTGAAGTGTGGAATCTTAGACTGATAATCATTCGGTAAGGGTACTAAAGGCTGAGGTAAAACCAGAGGTGCATACCAGGTTGCCATGATGATGTTTTGATGGGCTAAAGGGGCTTGGGCAGCAGATATATGGATGACAAGGATATTATGACCAGCAGAGGACTGATGAGCAGACCTAGGGTGACTAAGCCCCAAGTTTTGTATGAAATGTATATCAGGAGGTGTAGATGGAGGGGTCTGTCTATTCCCAAGGTGTCTACCACCTTACTGTGGTGAATCAGGAATCTCAGGGTCTGGCTGGTCTAAGCTACTGAATGACCTAGTTCTAGATAAGTTGTTAGGTAGGTCTAGGTCAAGGTGAAAGTGTGATAGAGCTGTAAGATATTCTGGTGCGGAATTAGCTCTATAGATGTGACTGGAAACAATTTATCTTTTAAGTGTAGGAGCTCCCTTGAGGATGCTCTCGGGGTTATCAACTATTTCAGGTGGGTCTGGGTTAGGGTAAGCTCTTGTATGAATGGTTCTAGAAGCCAAAATGTTGTTTTCTAATCAAGCAGCCTAACCCTACTCGTTACTTCTACCATGGTGATGTTGTTAAGGAGGCTTATCTTCCAGTGGAGTCTGATGTGCACCAAGATAATAAACAGGTCTATTGATCACCAGTGGAGTCTTTGAAACATTTATGGAATCTTGGAGTCACCAGGTGGAGGGTTTAGGAAGTTTTTTGGAGGGTACACTATCCACCATAGTGCTCTTGAGATGTCCCTTTTTGAGGATATCTTCAAACACAGCAAACTCTAACCAGAGATTGACTGGGAGGGCATTTACCAGATATGTCACCTCTGAAAGAGTGTGAGATCCGGAGGCTACCTGGCCCTTTCTAGACTCTGTCCAAGAGTATGGGAAAACACAAAAAATGGTGTAGAGGTTGATGTGAGAATAGGAGTGTTTAACTGCCAACCTAACCAGAGATTGTAGGTCTTTTGAATGCCTAAAGATGTTTAAGGTGAAATGCACTTAAGATGTTCCCCAGCGGAGTCGCCATTATGTTGGGGTTCCCATGTTTTGGCCAGATTGGCAAGACCAAAAGATGAGACAACATCAAAACCACTTTCAGACCTCAGGATCTAGCCCTCCTGGGTCTAGAGAGGGATCTCTCTATATGAGCAAAGTTTTATGTCAATGAAGCTCAAATTTTAAGATGTTAGGATAGTTATAGGCACAAGGTTTGTTCGTTTGATTTGTTTGATTTTGGTTGTTGGTTATCGGGAATGAAGGATTCAATGTAAGACCAAGATGAGCAAAGAGGGATAAATTAGAGGTGAAATATTCCATGAAATACTCAAAACCATTGGGCAATGGAGTCAGGAAAGGATTTTCTTACTACTCAATAGGCAGGCTTTCAATTGGGCTAGTCATCTGAAACTTAGGATCTTCAAGATGATTATGTGATATGGAAAAGTAGGAGGGAGGAGGTAACACAGATTTAGGGCACAAAGTTAAATATCAGCTGGTCGTACAAGGATCCTAGTGGATAGGGCTAACTCTAATCCCCAGTGTTCCCAAATCTTCCAACTAAATCTATAACAAGAAGCATCTAAGAACTGAATTCATTTAATTCATACATCAGAGAGCAGGCAATAACATCCACTACACTAGTTAAACCAACTGAAATCATTCCTTAGATAATACATTCAGAAGAGAAACATAAATGGCAAGGAGAGCAGAAACATAGAGTACCTAACAAGGGTAAATCCTATGCCAATATTCTGATGCAAGCCAGTAGAAACGAAATGAAATGAATGTAAACACAGAGATAGGAAAACATCACCACTGTTTCAGATCAGGATCCAAAGAAATGTGCTTGTCATATTAAATAACAATACCAATCAAATACAACATTGCCAATAGCTGAATACTCAGTCTGAAAACATCTCCTTCAACCTATCTTACAATATTTACCCAGAGATTGTGTCTCAAAAGAAACTACTTGCAGTTCTCTGATAACTGATCAACAACCATTACAATGAGTTCTTCATGAATTTATAGCTCCGGAGGAGCAGAGGAGGTAGGTGGAGAACTAAATGCAGTATTAAACTTCTGAAAAGAAAGAGGGCCGAGGCCCGTTCTATATGAACCCTGTGCATTAATCTCTGGTGTTCTTTGGGTGAATGAATGATCTTTTTTAGACTGCGGATTACTCTGATATGACTTTAATGTGTTCTGACTGCATTATTGTGTGGTGCTACTGGTGAATAAAAAAAAGATAAAGAAATGATAAATAAATCCGCCATACTGATGAAGTAAATGCTCTGATAGTACTGGGGTTGTTTTAGGGTAGAAAATCTCTCCAGAACACGGCATAGATTGAATGTTGCATGGGCGCTCTGTCCCTCATGGAGGGAAAAACATTCTGCTGTTGTATAAACCCCTGACATGCATTGATTTCTACGTGTTGTACCCTTTTCATGATCTATGGGGTCATTGATCTAGTGTTTTGCCTCTAAGCTGCTGTATTAAAGCTCAAAACCTTCAATTCTGAACGCTGAACTCCTTGATCATTAGCCGGTTTTTCTTCACTGCTCTGTAAATGTCTTCGATCTGCAAAATCTAGGCTTTAATGGCACCGGATAGATTTATTGCGAAGATTAAACTGTCCTTGGTAAATATTCATGACGCTGCTACCATCTCCGGGCATTACTATTGTAGTACCAGCTTCCAGATTTAATTCTGCCTGCGCGGCACGCCGTTTGAAGTGGTACATGAGAACCATGGTGTTTTCCACCTCTGATAGCCCTGCAAAAACACGAAACCAGTTATGAAATCCATGGATGGGGGCATATGATGTGGATGATAGTAGGACTGCGGAGAAATGGCAGAAAATGTCGTGGAATGGTGGAGCACAGAGATGGCACAGGTTGGCGGAATGCAGAGGAGATTTAAATGAAAACCTTAATAAACCCCACCTATGAAAAAATATATGAAACAGGAGGGTGACTGTATGGTAGGACATGTGGAGGTGACGTGGCGAGACCAGGTGGCGATGGAAGAGTCATAGTGGGAAGATGATTATGGACCGTCAGATCTGAGAGGAGATCGACGGTGGGAAACACGGTGGAGGGCACTGAACGGTGGACCAGGGGTACGGTGACGTGGATTAAAACCTGCGCAGCTTCGTCAAGCGATGACCATCGAATGGGCAAGGGTGGATCTAACGGCTGATATGAAAATCGCTACGCGTCCTGTACCGAACAATAATGCGTGATGGGATAATGGTTTTTCCGTCATACAGAAGCCACACGTCGAAAGGTGTATGGAATCGCTGGCCGATGAGGGAATACCGCCTACTGCTCGAAGGCAGTGCAATGAAACCCAGGCTATTTTATGGCATGGTGCGTGGCAGGGACCACAGTGGCAGACGCCCTCTGAATCGTTGATATGGCAGTGAATGGACGGTGATGGCGCGATTGGTGGTTTGAACAGGTGAATCACGAGCGCTGCGGGGCTTGACAATCACCGTCCGATCTTTATGGATCAACGGTTGAGAAAGTGCCCGATAAACATATGGGACAAGTGCCTTCGGGGCTAGCGCTTTGGTCACGGCGCTGGGTTATGTGGAGAGAAAGGTTACGGGGCTAGCAGAGAAAGGGCTGCGGCCTATTATATTGTCCGAAAGTGGGTTTTTAACCACTTTTAATGCATTTTGAGGCCTGAGGAGGGTAACGATAGAGAGATAGAGGGGAATTTTGAGGAAACAAAGGGCAAGGATGGGACTTGATGTAGATTTTGGAGGAATTTAGGAGGTTGATGGGGATATAAGGGGGAACACAAGGGGATTTAGAAGAAGGGGAAAAAGGATAGAATTGGGGAAAAATGCAGGGATACAAGGGGCGAAATAAAGCCTTTTGGAGCATAATTCTTTATCAGCAAGGCTTCTTGGCTTAAATCAGCAGAGGGAAATAGTCACAAGTTAGGGGACTTGACAAGGTTGCAAGGATGATGTGTTTTCAAGGGAAATGCATTCCTTGCAGGCTTGCAGAACAAACTAGCCCCTTGCTTGCTAGTCAAGAAATTTATAAGGGGCTAACAGAAGGGGAGGAAGAAAGACTTTAATTGACGAGATTGTATCAAAAGCTAAATCTTCTCAGAGATTAAGCTCTCAAAGGCCAAAGCATCAATGCTCACCTCAATCAAATTATGAAATAGAAGAAGTTGTGAGCCCTGAAAACTTTGAGGAACCAGCAGCAAGTGTTGAAGAACCACTAGACAGTATTGAAGAACTAGTAGAAAGCACTGAAGAACCAGTAGAGAAGGTTGAGGAATTAGTAGGAAACGTTGAAAAACTAGTGGAAAACATTGAGGAGCCAGTAGAAAACTTTGAGGATCAAGCAAGTTTAGTAGGAGATCAAACAATGGAAGGAAACAATGAAGGATTCTTTGGTGGAGGACAAGTAGATCCTGAAGGAGAAGGAAAATATGAGAATTCTCTCTCTACCTTGGGATTTCCTATTAGTGATCTCCCTAGAGCAGCAACTCCCATGAAGAATATCCCACTGTCAGCCTTACCCAACTTCCATGGTTTATCTTCTGAAGATCCTGATGAATTTCATTTTGAATTTGATATATTATGCAAAAGTTATGATTATGTTACTAATGTTCATAAGTTGAAGCTGTTTCCAGCAACACTAAAAGGAAATGCACTAAGGTGGTTTATGAGTCTTGGAGGCCATGTAATCACAACATGGGAACAGATGAAATAGAAATTTCTGCTTAAATATCAAGACTACTGCTGGACAAGAGAAAAGAGGGAGGAACTATTCAAGAGGGTACAAAAGGAAGATGAAAATTTGGAGGACTTTGTGGAAAGACTACAGTGCAATCTGCATATATCCAATCATCCCGATGTAAGTAATGATATTCTTAAAACAATATTACTGAAAGGGGTGAGGGATGATTGTTTAGACATGCTAAAAATGCTTGTAAAGGGGATATATCTAAAGAATCATATGATGAAATTGTTGAGCTCTGTAAAAGATGTTCAAGAGGAGCTGCAAGGAACAGGTCAAACAGCAGAGACACCACATATTCAAGAGTTCAGAAATCAGCCAATGGAGGAGCAACAAGAGCTGAAATAGGTAATTTACTTGAAGAATTTAAAATTGAAATGTTAAGTTCTTTTGCTTCACAGATTAACACCTTGCAGGTTAAAAAGAAACAGGGTGAAGCAGAAGTAGCTTTGGCTATCTTTTGCCCCAAATGCATAGATAAACACCCACTAAGGGAATGACCATTGGACAAGATACCAATTTGCACCCTTTGTGAGAAAGATCATGAAACACAACAATGCTCTTCTTTACCAAGAATAAAGGCAGCATTGCAACCAACTGAAGAACAAGATGAAGCAGTTTATTTGCTGACACAGAGAAGACAATGGAAACCACGAGGACAATGTATGAACTCTAATATGCCATTTACATCTTCTAATTGTTGGAACAATTATCCTTCTTTTAGTTAGACAAATTACCCTCCCTTCAACCAAATGCAATACCCACCCTTTAATCAAATGAATTACCCACCCATGCAACAAACAAACCCTCCCCTTCTAGATCCTGCAATGTGGACTCCTTGGCCTCCACAACAACCATCTTATTTTAATCAATGGAATTCAAATTGGAGGGGCCAACAACTCCCATTTCCAAATCAATTTCCCCAATTTAAACAACCACTTCCTCTACCATCAGGTGCTCCACCAAATAATCAAATGAGACCCCAGCTACCTGTGCAACCAAATCCTAACCCCAATAATAAAGTTGTGCAAGTCATTAATATTCGGAACCAGTCTACATTTCTTGTTTTCACTACACAATGTAATGACATTCATTTAAGATCTGGGAAAATAGTTGAACCCGTCATTGATGATGTTACCTCTTCTGATTCTAATAAAGAAGAAACTGAGAAACATGATTCACACAAAGAGGTACAACCACCCCCTAATAAGGGTGCTGAAACAACAGAACCACCATTCCCTGAGCATTTAGTTTTAACTAGAACGCTTGAGCCACCTGCATTTAATCTTTTAGGGGAATTGCAAAATCTGTATGTTAAATTCCACTTTTATAGGCACTAAGAGATGTACCAATTTATGCCAGAACCATGAGAGATATTTGTGTTAAGAAACCTGGTAGGAAAGCTAAAGATCCCCTTATAGTTCATGTTATGGGTGATATATCTGCATTAATGTCCGGTAAAATGCCTCCAGTTAAATATGGTGATCCCAGCCATCCTACCGTGACAGTCCAAATTGGTAAAACAATAATCCCTCAAGTTTTGGTAGATTTAGGTGCTGCTATAAACATTATGACTCTTGAAACTTCACAATTTCTACAGCTAAAGAACACAATTAGAGATACACCAACCATTCTAGAGTTAGCTGGCCGTTCTACAATCAAACCAGAAGGAGTTGTTGAAGACTTAGTTATCTCGGTTGAGTCCTGGAATTACCTAGCTGACTTTGTGGTATTACAAACTAAAACAAAGTTGGGGGGACATCCTCTAATTCTGGGAAGGCCTTGGCTAGCCACAGCCGATGCCTTTATTAGCTACATATCTGGTTCAATGACAATTTCCAATGGATATGAAACTAAACAGCTTACTCTCTACCCTCATGCTACACCCATGATTAACAATGAGAATTTTTTGTGGACGGATTATGATGATAATGCTATTCAACCTATTTTGACTATCATACAGGCTCTAAACCTTAAAGATACCACTGAGGATGAAGTAATTAATAATTTCATTTTTTAACCCTCCTCTGTGGCTGCTGAAACACATAATCAACTGGCTGCACTTTTGGAAACAGATACCCAGGAAAAGCTTAAATCTGAAGATCTACCTCAAACATCAACCACCATCTCTTCTAAAAGCATAACAGTAGAAATCGAACCTGGCAAAACACTGAATATAAATCCTGATTTGACAGTTGCTGAAACATAGCAGTTAATGAAGCTACTACTTGAAAATAAGGAAGCATTCGCATGGGACTATGTATATATGAAGGGGATCTCTCCTGAATTATGTACCCACCGGATCTATATTAAGGAAGGTTGTCGACCAGTCTGTCAAACCCAAAGACGAATGAACCCTAATTTAAGAGAAAATTTTAAAGAGGAACTTAAAAAATTGCCTAATGCGGGATTTATATACCTTATATCTGACAGTGAATTGGTTTCCCCATTGGTAATAGTTCCTAAGAAAAACAAGAAATGGAGAGTGTGTGTAGATTATGGAGCCTTAAATAAAGCCACTCAAAAGGATCACCTTCCTTTACCATTCATTGATCAGGTGTTGGATAGTTTGTCAGGGAAGAAATTCTTCTCCTTTTTAGACGGATTTTGTGGGTATAATCAAATTGGAATTGCACCCCAAGACCAAGATAAGACCACTTTTACTAGCCCTTGGGAAAATTTTTCCTATAGAGTTCTTCCATTTGGACTATGTAACGCACCAGCAACTTTTCAAAGGGCTGTTATAGGAATCTTTTCTGATATGTTGAATGACTCCATGGAAATATTTATGGATAAATTTACCCCTTATGGTGTGTCTTTCGAAGATGCATTACAGAATCTTAAGAAGGTACTCAAACGTTGTATACAAGCTCACCTCTCCTTAAGCACTGAAAAATTTCATATGATGATGAGTGAAGGAATAGTGCTTGGACATTTTATCTCATCTCAAGGAATTCAGGTAGATCCATCCAAAATACAAGTCGTTCAGAATCTTCCTATTCCTAAAACTCAAACTAATGTGAGAAGTTTTCTAGGACATGCTGGATATTACAGGAGATTCATTAAAAAAAATTCAAAAATAGCTTCTCCTTTATTTGTGTTACTTATGAAAAACGTTGAATTTAAGTGGACTAATCTTTGCTAGGAAGCCTTTGTAGAACTCGAGCATCAGTTATCTGTAGCTCCTATTTTGAGAGGACCTGATTGGGCACTTCCCTTTCATATATCTTCTGATGCTTCAGATACTAAAATTGAAGCTATCTTGGGACAAGAGGAAAACCATCTTCCTTATGCTATCTACTTTATCAGTAAGAATATGACCCCTGCTGAGCTTAATTATACAGTTACCAAAAAGTAATTTTTAGCAGTAATTTTTTCCATTAATAAATTTCAACATTACATTACTGGTTACTCTACTTTTTTCCATACTGATCACTCGGCTATTAATTATTTAATGAATAATTCTATCACAAATGCTCGAGTTACCAGATGGTTATTGTTACTACAATATTTTTATATTACAATTGTAGATCAACCAGGTAAAGAAAATGTTGTTGCTAATTTCCTTTCACGGTTAAAAACTGATAATAATATTCTAGTAGATGATTCCTTTCTTGATGAGTATTTATTTGCAGTATTTGCTCACTCACCGTGGTACACAGGCATTGCCAATTATCTGGTTGCAAGAAAGTTACCATCACACCTGTCACATCGAGAGAAGAGAAAAATAATTCAACAAAGTGCTCAGAATAGTTGGATAAACTAGTGTCTTTTCTACACAGGACTTGATCATGAAATCCGGAGATGCATTAGAGAGGATGAGATGTATGATATACTAAAATCTTGTCATGATGGCCCTTGTGGAGGGAATTTTGCTGATAAAAGAACGGCACATAAAATTCTTAGGATGGGTTATTATTGGCCCTCACTGTTTAAGGATGCAAAGAAATATGTTCAGGCTTATGATAGTTGTCAAAGAATGGGTCAACCTAATCATAGAGATGAAATTCCATTGAACCCCTAGGTAATACTTGAACCATTTGAAAGATGGGCCTTAGATTTTATAGGACCCATTAATCCTCCATCCAACCAAAGAGTATATATATTAGTCTGTACATATTATATGACCAAATGGGTGGAGGCCAAACCACTTCCTAGAGCTAATGAAGAAGTTGTCCTAACTTTCCTATTTAAAGAAATCTTTGTTAGATTTGGAATCCCTAGAGAGCTAGTTACAGATTGGGGACCTCCTTTCAATTCTCATGGTTTCAAATCCACCCTTCAGAAATATCATATTCATCATAGAATGACTACACCATAGCACCCCCAAGCCAATGGGCAGGTGGAAAGTAAAAATAAATTAATAGAAGCCATTCTAACTAAAAAAGTGAAGGATAACCGGAAGGATTGGTCTCAAAAGCTCCCTGAAGCACTATGGGCTTACAGAACTACCTGGAGAAATACTACAGGATTTTCTCCCTATGAATTGGTTTATGGTAAAAGTGTTATTTTTCCTGTGGAATTTGAAATTAAAATTTTACGGAATGCTTTAGCTATTAACCTTGATTTTACTGATGTGCAGACAGCTAGGTTGCAGCAGCTTCTTGAACTGGATGAAAAAATATTAGATGCCATTCATCAGACAACTATGATCCAACAATAAAGAACGAAGTGGTATGATAAAATCATCAAGCACAAGCAGTTCCAAAAAGGTAATTTTATGATTCTCGGTTTGATAACTTTCAAGGGAAGCTACGTACAAGATGGTTGGGACCTTATGAAGTAGATGATGTTTTTCCCAATGGAACAGTAAGGCTTTTAACAATTGATGACTCTAAAAAAACACTACTAGTAAATGGTCATCGGCTTCGTTTGTACCAGCGCCCTATTTCTAAAGAATATTTTAAGGCCACTTGCATGGCAGATGCACATTATCTTTTTCTAGGGGAGTCTTCTGCTCCTCACTGCATTTAATTTTTTTCTACACTGTATTTTTAGTATTAGATTATATTTCTTAAACTAATAATCCCTGTCAATGGTTGGCATGTTACAATTGATTATTTTGCATATTCTTGATTAAGGAAGGAATTACCAAGGAAGGACAATTTCACCACAAGAAGTTCCAAGCTTCATTTTGAGAAGCTTTGATTCCCTCATCTAAATTCATTTCCCCATCCCCCAGTAACATTTCATCATTCATTCCCTTCATTCCTTTTTCCTTTTCATATCATTTTTCCTATTTTTCCCATTTTACCCATTGCTGAAACACCATTCTCCAGCAAATATTTTCCCTATTCCTCACTGCTGAAATACCATTTCTCAGCAAATATTTCCCCTATTTTCCCACTGCTAAACCATCACTTCTTAGCAACATTTTCCCTATTTTTCCATTGCTGAAACACCACTTTCAGCAGTATGTCATTCATTTTTCCGTTGCTGAAACACCATTTCTTTCTCCAAAAACATGACTATGCAACTCTTTCAGTCCTCCATTTTCATTTTTCATACTCCTTGTGTCAATATTGTCCATTCATTGCCTCTTTTTTTCATGATCAAGTAGACTCTAGTATGATCTCCCTTATGTTTCAAAGAGTTCTAAAGTTTTTCCATGATTTTTGAGCTATTATAAACAAGCACTATATTTTTTGAATTACAAAGAAAAAGTAAATATAAGGTATGTGAATTTTCTGTAATACAAATAAACGATAGTTTAAAGAGAAGATTTTGTTCATCATGACTATAATCTTCGCACACTCAAAAACATCATTTCACCATAGATGGGGGGGAATTTCGAATTTATATTCCATCATTTCACAGCATGCCAATTACCATCGTTCTTCATATAAATTACTTCATCCCCTCACCGATACTCCATGTTCTCATTCGCAAAGTTTACTCTGTTCAAAGTCTGGTAACTCTGCTCTTTGCCTCTACATTTTACCTAAGCTAGTAACTATGGGAGGACCAGCCATCAGACATGAGCCCGACTCAATAGCTTTGCTTGAATTGTTTCCAGATGCGTATCAGATTTTCCAACAGGCAGGTTGGGTGGGATATTTTGAGAGACTTCAAGATTTCGACCCACAGCAAGTCCTGGAATTTGCAAAAAATCTTCAGGAGGACCATTCTACTGTCCAGGGAGTCCGAATTCCGGTTTCAGAGGGCGATATAGCACAAGTCTCAGGTTTTCCAGTCATTGGTGCTCGATGGTTTAGTCAGAAGCACATCATTCAAAATGCACAACAGGACTTCCTTCTCCCAGGAGAGCACATCGAGATTAAAGGTCGTGGCGTGGGACTTCACTCATTGCCTCCTCCGTGGCCGAAGGTTGCTGAATTTTTCAAACAATATTTAACTTGCGAAGGTCGCTATCAGGTATTCTATCAGCACAACTTTGTCTTAATGAGTCACTTACGACATGGTAGACTAGTAAACATTCCTTACTATTTTCTTGGATGTATTAGAAATATGTCATATTATTTTAGACGGGTAAAATTTCCACTACTTTCCCTCACCCATCATCACCTTTGTCAGCTACTGATTCAGAGGGGTTTTTCTCAACAAAACCCTCCTCTAAACAATTTACCTTTACCTTCTGAGCAAGCTGCAAAAATTCCCCGAGAAGCTGCTGAAAACCCCCAAGAAATCCCTGAAAGTTCCTACGAGCAGCAATCAAAGAATATCCTTGACCCTCCATTGATTCCATCCTCAGAACCAGCTAATCTAGTTAACATGTCCTCAAGTCCATCTCACTTAGCAGAGTCATCTCATCCTACCTTCCACATTCCCAGTGATGACTCTCAAGCTGAAACACCACCATCTTCTCCTATTCCTAAAATAAAAAGGCAAATTATAACTGCCTCTATATCAAAAAGACAAACAAGGGCTTTAACTAAAGCAGCTACCTCCTCTGATAGCCCTTCTCCTGGGGAAAAATATTCTCATAAAAAGAAAAATCAAACTACTACTTTCTATGCTTTCCTACCTAGGAGACGAATGAAGACAACTATTGAATCAGAAGCCATTCCTATTACCCCTGATCCCGCAGCCCATTTTTTAAAACTCCATTCATCACCACCCGTCCAAACCCCGGAATTATTACCCATCTCATCCTGTGGCACTGAAACACAAGAACCAGATGCCCAGGGTAATATGACATCATTTTCTATAGAACCAGTAGCTGCTCCACAAGAACCAGCTACTCAGTCAGTAGTTGTTCCATAAGAACCAGCTACTGACTCAGCAGCTGAAACACAAGAACCAGTCGTTGATGTGAAAAAACTAGACATCTAAGATGTTACTCATCCAGTATCTACCACAAAGAAACCAGCTCTAGCTGTCACACAAGAACCAGCTACAGCTGAAACACAAAAATCAATTTCAGAGAAAGCAACTGACACACAAGGCCCCGTCACCATGGCCTCCCTTTTACAGGAAAATGAGTTTTTAAAGTCAAAATCAGAAGCTTACAAGAGAGAATTGGTAATGGCAAGGGAAGCCTTTGACAAGGAGCTAAATTTTTATACCCTGGCCCATACAGCATCCATGGCAGATAAACATACAGAGAACGATCCATATAAAGAATATATGTGCCATCAATGTGGAAACATCTATCAGCAAGCAAGATATAATATAGTTCAAGTTCCAATGCCTAGAGCATCCACATCATCTGCAGTCAAAGACGGAAGACCTCACGAGGTGCTTATAGCTAAACAGTTTGTCAAAACATTTTCAGAAGCTTCCATCAGTGAACAGCACCTACTATGTGAGTTGCACCTTCACAATGAAGCTATGCCTGAAAACAGACAGAATAATCTCAACCCTCTTGTTGGTGATATTCAAATCAGGGCATTTGCTTCCTTTCTTTCTAATCAAATTACATGGCAAATCGCTTTTCTTGCAACCAGGCACAATGAAGACAACCGCCTTCTCTAGATAAGGCCAGAACCTCAGAAGCATGCCATTTTTGTGGCAGAATATCATCAGTTTTTGTAGAATCCAGGAATGATTGAACATATACAGCAATTTCAGGCTTCAGTGCTCCAAGATTGTCACCAATTCATCAGGGCCAAAGAAAATGCTACTCTAAGAGTAAACAACATGTTGTGGCAACAATCTTCTAAGGAGAGACAGGAGTATAATCCTTTTATCCCTACTAACCTTGAAACTACATTGTCTAGAGTACCTAACTACATTAGATGTGTTCAGCAATGTGCTAAAAATTGGATAGGGTACCATTTTCACTTTCCTATTTTATGGATGCCAGCAAAACAATATCATGCTCATTACAGGTTGGCTAATAAGGATGAAGCAGCAGCATGCCAGAGATTGCAAAATGTGCAAGGATTCAGAGCTTTAACAGATAGCACCTACCATAGCTATTGCCTAAATTTTCATGCTAAAAGCCAGTATCCGGACTCTGACTCAGACTAAATTTGCCTGAGGACATGCAACCCTTTCAGTTGGGGGGGATGTTAGGACCTCATAATGTACCATTTTGACCATATATTTTGTTACCATTATACTCTTTTTCTGTCCATATTTAAAGCTTACATTATCACTTTCATCCATTTTTCCCAAAGGTATATAATATTCTTCTCTTTACTATATGTTTAATTTGTTTTGCATATAATTCTACATTACTTTTATATTTAATCATTAATCGAAGATATATAGTTGCTGAGATAGTTTGAAGATCATAGATAATCTATTATGACTATCTAAAGATCCTGTTGCTGAAACAGTCAACATGGTACGCAAATCCCGTTGCTAAAACAGCCTGTGATTTGCAATTTTGAAGCAGCATTTCAAGTATGATGGCAACGAGAAAATACAAGTAAAGGAATTTGTTACACAGGCCACTCTGAAGCCAGTACCATCGTAACCATCGTAACAGAAATTTTCTATGGAAGAACAGAAAGGCCCTATTTCAAAACAGAAGATCGGATTGGATTAAAAATAGAATTTCTATAATGTAAATCAATTGTAATAGATGTCTCCTCTTTAAAAAGAGGAAACATCGGCATTAGAGGGATAGTTAGAGACTACAAGAGGTTCATTTCTGAACAGAGAAGGAGCATGACTCTTTTGTAATATGTTGCTTTCGACAGATGAATTAAATTTTGTTTTGATCACTTCAATTTAATTCCTTCTTCTGGGGAATCTTGTGAGAAGGAAAGGGCCCGCCTTCTTCACAAGATTCACCCATTTGTTCTTGTAGTTTTTTACCTGTTCATTTTATTTACGCCTTGATTAAACCCTGTTTGCTGAAGTTATTTATGCAGTATTGGAATTCTGTTGTTTATTGCTAAAGCTCTGTTTTCATTACTTGCTGCATTGATTTCATACAATTCATTCTTGAGAAGTTGTGAGTTATTTTATTTGGCAATCTTGTTTATGGAATGAGTGTGTGAAATCTTGGCCATCAGAAAAAAGGTGCTGAAGATTCCTACTTGGGGAATAGGGTCCTGTTCTCTGTTATAGTATAAATGATCTTCCTTTTTGCAGATTTATTTTTTTTCATTGTCTTTTTAATGTAATCCAGGATTTTTCTAATGAAAATCTGCAATAGAAGGATTGTCTTTGCTGTAACTCAAGTAGGCTTCAATTTTGTTAAAGCAAGGTGTAATTAGTGTGATTATTACTACAACATTTCTTTTCTTTTGAGATTGAGCACATATAGTGTGTGATTGCCTTTGAAATAAACAGACTTCCCTGGGTTGAAAATTTATGTAGCACTCGAATTGTTTAAATTAATAAACAATTAAAGTGACCAACATAATTAACTGATGGAAATTTGGGAATATTACAATCCTCCCCGAAAAAATGTTGTTTGTCCTCAAGAAACTGAAAAATTAGATGCTACAACAATCCATCTCCCTCCAAATGGCATCCTCATATGGAAGTTACCCCCATCTTCTACAATGCGATATGAATTCCCAGCCCCATAGCTGCCTCTCTAGAATGTCTAGAATGGCCTCTAACTATGTAGTTAGATGCCTCTCCTCATTAATAAGTCCCCAAGTGGCAACTATATGATGTCCAATGATCTTATCTATGCATGAGATATATAAAATGAAGTGGTTTCTTCCCAAAGTGGAAAGTCCTAACTCCTAAACTATCTCTCCAACCCAAGCTACAAAGAGTAGATTTCATCTCTCCATGCTCCCATCATTGGCCATGTTGGCCTTGCTAGCTCCAAGCATCATCTCAACACTATGCAAAATAAAGAATAGATACATATGGGTTAACATGTGAGATGTTGAACCATATTCTCCCAAAAGAAACCACCATAGCAATTCCTCTTGCTGCCACACCACCTCATCATCATACCAAGTGTGGTGACCATACTCTCCTAATAGAAGCCAACGCAGTAAGGCCTCCTATTTCCATCCTACATCAATATTATGCAATGTATGGGAGAAATTCAAACCATCCTCTCCCAAGAGTAACCAAAGTAGCAATGACTCTTTCTACCACCTCACATCATCATCATACAAGCCATGGAGCAACAACATATTGATTGACATATAAAATGTCACATCAACCCAACATAACCAAGCTCCCTGCTGCCACATCATATGAGTGCCATGCAATTTCCCAAACCATAGCACACCCATTGAAATAGGATATGTTGTGTGATGGCCAAACTCTCTCAAGAGTAGCCAGTGTAGCCATACCTCCTGTTGTTGCATCTCACCAATAATATACAAAACATGGATTATACAAATATGAGATGTTGGGTAGTAACCATACTCACCCAAAAGCAACCAGTGTAGCCATGCTTCATTCTGCCCCATGTCACAGATCTGCAAATAGCTCACCAACCACTTTCTCATCATCCTCACCCATCCATCCAACTTTGGGCGATGACTCCTATCATGTTGCCGCTTGGTATCCACCCATTAGAGAATACCATCCTCCTCACTCTCATAATCTTTGCACTCCATGACATGTTTAAGTGCATCCTCCTTGAGGTTTCTCCATGAGAACCTCTCATTGATGACCGAGCAGAATCCATAATATTCTGAATATGTTGTAGGGAGTGTTACAGGTCAAAATACCTCCTCATCAGCTCAGAGGAGAAGACAAATATGGAAGGAATACAAAGACCTAAATTAAACCTATTTCTGCCAAGGTAACGCATTTATATAACAAAGCAGGAGCGTTATAACACATAAGACCAGTTAATGTGTCGCGTTAGTGGCTAGGGAAACACTCTGTTTACACTAGAGGGCAGCATTACCCATGTTTTGAGTTTGAAATGGGAAAAACGCGCAGAAAATGATTTGAATCTCCGACTTTCCCTCACAAGAGAGTCAGTCCAGAAATGAAACTGCAAAGCACCAATTCATTATTGGTCACTGCCATAAAAGACTGAACTCCCAAGGAGGCAAAATCATAGAGATTAAAGAAACATCTTAGTTTTTTCTATTCCAAACTAGTGGAAAGAGAAAGGAAACAATGGCTTTCTCCCTCTCCTATAAAAATGAGTTGAAGGCTCTTAGTTGAAGGTCGAAGGATTGTTAATGTTCTGAATACTTTTGAAGTAGAGGATAGTGTTATAGTGTGAAGGCCAAGATTCAAAGAGGTTCCTAGAGAGCTTGTTGACTAAGACTTCATTACTTAAGAGATAGAGAAATTGGGAGGCTGAGGAGGGATTGGTACGACCGACGGTTGTAATCCTCCTTCTTTCAAATAAATAGAACTATATTTTTTTTGTCCATTCGATGCTTAATATTGTCATTATTGTTTGAATATTTACACAGCATGATATGAATGGCTCAGATGGGTATAATTTATATGTTCATTATATATTAGCTTAATCGATAGGATATATGTTGTATTAGAAATTACACGGGTGCTTTGTTTGATTGCAGGACTAAGATTTGGAGCCGGTGAAGAAAGACTCTTGCTTCGCTACCTAATGTTCTCCAAGAGACTCTGAGATCATCAAAGAGGTAATTTCCTATCGCACTCTGTTAAGTTGTTTTAAGTTAATATGAACATGTATATGCCATCTTTGTGAACTGTACAGCTAATCTTACTATCTGCCTCGGGCACCGGAAATCCCTGAGAGGGATATACGGTAACCAACAACCCAAGCATTTTAGCCCTGAGAGGGATATACTGAGCATTCTTTTTAGGAACCTTTTTCTCGCTCATAAAACTGAAAAAACCCCGAGTTGACTTTGTCGGACTCGTTAAACTACCATGACAGAGAGCAAGGAGCCATTCTTTTCCTCTTTTTCAAAATCTCTTTAAACTGAAAAAGTAACCGAGTTTTCTCCGCGTGACTCGTTAAAATTTCACGGAGGGCACCGAGTTTTTTTTTGTTGGACTCGTTAAAATTTCACAAGGAGTATTGAGTTTACTTTGTCTCCTCGTACTCATAACAAAATGAGGTAGACGTCCATCGAACATAGATTTCTCACTTTTCTGGCTTCAATGGACTAACTCATGGAAAATGAACTGTTTCGTGCTTACTATTACCCCTATGCCGTGCCTGGTTATCAAGACATGACAAAGGTACCCCAATGGAGTCATCTTTTACGATATTTTTTCAGACTCTCTAAACATGAAAAATTCACCGAGTTTGTTCGTCTGGACTCGTTAAACCTAATCAGAAGGGTCACGGAGTTGTCTTTTATGATATTTTTCAGACTCTCTAAATATGAAAAATTCGCCGAGTTTACTCGTCTGGACTCATTAAACTTAATCAGACAGGGAAAAATTTGGACAAAATAGATACTACCTCTGTTACATTTCAAAAAAAGTCGATTTGGCAGCAAAATTCTTGAACATGGCACTTCCCAGAAAACTCTTTCGCAGTTAGCTGAACCCTACCATCTATGAGTATTAGCCTTCATCTCCCAGTGTCTCTGCACCAGTAAAATCATAACACACTCTTTGGTGTTCATCAAGCTTCAGCTTCCTAGTACCCTGCTAGAGTGCCTTCTATTGTTCAAGCAGATCTTGCTATCTACTGCTCCTGTTATAATCAACCAAACCGCTCATTATGCCAGAAATTATTTGTTGTCCGACATCCCCATTTCCTCTTCATTATCTCAAATCATAAACAACATCAGTTGGTTTCTGTTTCGTGTTGACTAATGTAAGATGCCTTAGTGCCTACCTTTCAACAGATCTCTTCCTATCGACTTCAACATCTTATCTAGGAAGTTGATCCAGAAACCCATCAATACCCGGATACTTGTAGACATCAGTGGCAGGTAGTCTTGTGTTTGATCATGGGTCTTCATCATTGGCTCCTGGTCGAATGATTCTACGAGTGTTCGACTCCAACTCATTTTTCACACTTGCTAGATTGTATTGTGCATCTTAGGGACCATCATCATTATCGGTGGCCGCCTTGGCGTCTGTTAACAGTTTTCATTATCGACTGGTAATCAGATGATTTCTCACATGTTTGACGACAACACCTTCATTCACATGTTGAGAAATATGCAGTTTCAGTGAATCGGCGGTCAAGACCTTGTGGCAAAGGCTACATCATTAAAGTTGTGTTTCCTTCCCCAAGTTGCGATATTGTTTATGGAGACAGCTTCTTCAGCCTGATCTTGTTATGACAGACACTTCCACATTGTGCTTATCGGTGGACAGATTCTTCATATCTCTATTCTATAGAAATCATGTTGTTTAAGCTATTGAGCATGGGAATGCTCGACTCAAGGCAGATACTATATTTTCTGACATATGTTGTTGTTTCAGGTTTTCCTCAGTCTTTCAATCTCTTTATCTCTACACAAAGTATAAAGTATTTCCGCCATCGTCTTCGTCTCTGACCTCACACTTTAGGGGGCATCTGTTACAGGTCAAAATACCTCCTCATCATCTCAGAGGAGAAGACAAATATGGAAGGAATACAAAGACCTAAATTAAACCTATTTCTGCCAAGGTAATGCCTTTCTATAATAAAGCAGGAGCGTTATAACGCATAAGACCAGTTAATGTTCCGTGTTAGTGGATAGGGCAACACTCTGTTTACACTAGAGTGCAGTGTTACCTGTGTTTTGAGTTTTAAATGGTAAAAACGCGTGGAAAATGATTTGAATCTCTAAATTTCCCTCACAAGAGAGTCAGTTCACAAAGGAAACTGCAAAGCACCAATTTATTATTGGTCACTGCCATAAAAGACTGAACTCCCAAGGAGGAAAAAGCATATAGATTAAAGAAACATCTTATTTTTTTCTATTCCAAACTAGTGGAAAGAGAAAGGCAATAATGGCTTTCTCCCTCTCCTACAAAAAGGAGCTGAAGGCTCTTAGTTGAAGGTCAAAGGATTGTTAATGTTCCGAATACTTGTGAAGTAGAGGATAGTGTTATAGTGTGAAGGCCAAGAGTCAAAGAGGTTCCTAGAGAGCTTATTGACTAAGACTTCATTACTTAAGAGATAGAGAGATTGGGAGGCTGAGGAGGGCTTGGTACGACCGACGATTGTAATCCTCCTTCTTTCAAATCAATAGAACTGTATTTGTTTTGTCCATTCGATGCTTAATATTGTCATTATTGTTTGAATATTTACACAGCATGATATGAATGGCTTAGATGGGTATAATTTAGATGTTCATTATATATTAGATTAATCGATAGGATATATGTTGTATTAGAAATACACGGGTGCTTTGTTTGATTGCAGGACTAAGATTTGGAGTCAGTGAAGAAATACTCTTGCTTCGCTGCCTAATGTTCTCCAAGAGACTCCGAGATCATCAAAGAGGTAATTTCCTATCGCACTCCGTTAATTTGTTTTAAGTTAATATGAACATGTATATGCCATCTTTGTGAACTGTACAGCTAATCTTACTGTCTGCCTCGGGCACCGGAAAGCCCTGAGAGGGATATACGATAACCAAAAACCCAAGAATTTTACCCTATATCATTTTTCATATTTAGAGAGTCTAAAAAATATCATAAAAGACAACTCCGTGTGCCTTCTGATTATGTTTAACGAGTCTAGATGGGAAAACTCGGTGAATTTTTCATATTTAGAGAGTCTGAAAAATATCATAAAAGACAACTATGCGCTCCGTCTGATTAGGTTTAACGAGTCCAGACGAGCAAACTCGGTGAATTTTTCATGTTTAGAGAGTCTGAAAAATATCGTAAAATATGACTCCATTGGGGTACCTTTGTCATGTCTTGATAACCGGGCATGGCAAAGGGGTAATAGTAAGCCCAAAATAGTTCATTTTCCATGAGTTAGTCAATTGAAACCAGAAAAGTGAGAAATCTATGTTCGATGGACGTCTACCTCATTTTGTTATGAGTACGAGGAGACAGAGTAAACTCAATACTATTTGTGAAATTTTAACGAGTCCAACAAAGAAAAACTCGGTGCCCTCCGTGAAATTTTAACGAGTCACGTGGAGAAAACTCGATGCCCTGCTAGAGTGCCTTCTATTGTTCAAGCAGATCTTGCTATCTACTGCTCCTGTTATAATCAACTAAACCACTCATTATGCCAGAAATTATTTGTCGTTCGACATCCCCATTTCCTCTTCATTATCTCAAATCATAAACAACATCAGTTGGTTTCTGTTTCGTGTTGACTGATGTAGGACGCCTTAGTGCCTACCTTTCAACAGATCTCTTCCTATCGACTTCAACATCTTATCTAGGAAGTTGATCCAAAAACCCATCAGTACCCAGATACTTGCAGACATCAGTGGCACGTAGTCTTGTGTTTGATCAGGGGTCTTCATCATTGGTTCCTGGTCGAATGATTCTACGAGTGTTCGACTCCAACTCATTTTTCACACTCGCTAGATTGTACTATGCATCTTAGGGACCATCATCATTATCGGTGGCCGCCTTTGCGTCTGTTAACAGTTTTCATTATCGACTGGTAATCAGATGATTTCTCACATGTTCGATGGCAACTCCTTCATTCACATGTTCAGAAATATGCAGTTTAAGTGAATTGGCGGTCAAGACCTTGGGGCAAAGGCTACATCATTAAAGTTGTGTTTCCTTCCCCAAGTTGCGATATTGTTTATGGAGACAGCTTCTTCAGCCTGATCCTGTTATGACATACACTTCCACATTGTGCTTATCGGTGGAAAGATTCTTCATATCTCTATTCTAGAGAAATCATGTTGTTTAAGCTACTGAGCATGGGAATGCCTGACTCAAGGAAGATACTATATTTTCTGACATATGTTGTTGTTTCAGGTTTTCCTAAGTCTTTCAATCTCTTTATCTCTACACAAAGTATAAAGTATTTCAGCCATCGTCTTCGTCTCTGATCTCACACTTTAGGGGGCATATGTTACAGGTCAAAATACCTCCTCATCAGCTCAGAGGAGAAGACAAATATGGAAGGAATACAAAGACCTAAATTAAACCTATTTCTGCCAAGGTAACACCTTTCTATAACAAAGCAGGAGCGTTATAACACATAAGACCAGTTAATGTGCCGCATTAGTGGCTAGGGAAACACTCTGTTTACACTAGAGGGCAGCGTTACCCATGTTTTGAGTTTGAAATGGGAAAAATGCGTGGAAAATGATTTGAATCTCCAACTTTCCCTCACAAAAGAGTCAGTCCACAAAGGAAACTGCAAAGCAACAATTCATTATTGGTCACTGCCATAAAATACTAAACTCCCAAGGAGGCAAAAGCATATATATTAAAGAAACATCTTAGTTTTTTCTATTCCAAACTAGTGGAAAGAGAAAGGCAACAATGGCTTTCTCCCTCTCCTATAAAAATGAGCTGAAGGCTCTTAGTTGAAGATCAAAGGATTGTTAATGTTCTGAATACTTGTGAAGTAGAGGATAGTGTTATAGTGTGAAGGCCAAGAGTCAAAGAGGTTCCTAGAGAGCTTGTTGACTAAGACTTCATTACTTAAGAGATAGAGAGATTGGGAGGCTGAGGAGGGCTTGGTACGACCGACGCTTGTAATCCTCCTTCTTTCAAATCAATAGAACTGTATTTGTTTTGTCCATTCGATGCTTAATATTGTCATTATTGTTTGAATATTTACACAGCATGATATGAATGGCTCAGATTGGTATAATTTAGATGTTCATTATATATTAGCTTAATCGATAGGATATATGTTGTATTAGAAATTACACGGGTGCTTTGTTTGATTGCAGGACTAAGATTTGGAGCCGGTGAAGAAAGACTCTTGCTTTGCTGCCTAATGTTCTCCAAGAGACTCTGAGATCATCAAAGAGGTAATTTCCTATCGCACTCAGTTAAATTTTTTTACGTTAATATGAACATGTATATGCCATCTTTGTGAACTGTACAGCTAATCTTACTGTCTGCCTCGAGCACCGAAAAGCCCTGAGAGGGATATATGATAACCAACAACCCAAGAATTTTACCCTATAGCAGGGAGAAACTTCTCTTTGAGCTATGAGATGCTCATCAAGAAAGATCTATCATAATAATGGAATATGTTATCCATCACAAGATGTATATCATCAACCATCTGCCCATCCGATGCTTCATAAGTGAAGCATTCATGGGAATGCTCCAAGAATTCTTGGCCCCCCAACTCATCACTGCTCCTTAGTGACAGCGTTGTTGATCTCCATGATGGTGCATCTGCTATCTCATGGCCATACAAAATGCTAAACTTGTAGCCTGGCATTGTACTTATTAGGACTATTCTCATCCATCCTCTGAAACACCACACTTCAACACAAAGTGTTGTGGGTAGCTAAACAATGAAAAACTGGGATGGCTATACATCTCCTCCTAGAGCAAGTCAAGGGTCCTCTGCGCAGTGATAGTTTTTTGCTTCAAATCAACAAGGTGCTCTAACCCTTGGTTATGCAATTTCCCTGATGGCATGATCCCATAAATATAAAAATGAGGTGTTGAAGGGAATATAAATGTTTGCAAACCTTGGATCAGTTGAAACTTGGGAACATCTTGAAAAGATACAAGAGTTCCTCCAACCAGTGCAATGGCTTCTTCAACTAATGTGGATGGTGATGGTTGCCCCTCTACTGCTGCACCAGCAATGGTATCTACCTCCTCTTCCTCATGCATCTCATGAATCATGCATGGGACTCTAGATGTCAAGTGTTCAAGACCATTTTGCAAAGATGCATGTGCTCCTTCACCTAATGCAGGTACTTCTGCAGTTGATGGTGGAGGTAGGGGTTCCTCCCCCGAATTAATAATGAGGACATATTCCTTTGGTTCCTCATGTACTATCTCAACAATGATGGGAGATTTCTCAGTGTGGGATGTCTCTAGTTTCTTCCTACCAAACATCTTCTTCATTCTCTGAATGAAATCTGCATAAGTAGACACTTTCATATGTGATAGATGACTGAACCACCAATATTTGGCTTCACCCTCTAGGTGCAGTGTTGCAATCTCCACAGCCTCTCTTTCTACTATAGGATACATCTGAAATAATGTAGCTAAATATTCCCTCCAAACCCTCAATGTGCTTGTGGGAGATCCATCAAATGTAGGCAAGAAGAATATATGCCTATTTCTTCTATTGCTGTTGCGAGATCTCCTCTCCTCTTTCAGTTAAAAAAACTATTGTAGAGTTAAATTCTCCTTGAATGATATAGACAGTGATTTGTACTCTGAAAAATATTTACTTAGAGTCTCATACTCCAAGTTTCCTCCATCTCCATGAAATTCACCTTCCTCTTCAAATAAAGTGGACATAGTATATCGTTTTGGATCTTTATGCATTGTCGGTTGTTTATTCTGTTGATAGGAAGTGCTTGGACCTTCCTCATCCTGAAACCTTTTTGAGGTATATTTTTTCCTTTACCTTCTCATTTCTTTGATCTTCATGGAGAGATCCTGCATATATCTGAAGAGAAGTGTGGCAAAACTCAATCCTTCTGCCATTGTATCTTCTTCTTTTCTACTTCTTATTCTTATTCTTCTGATGTCATGAAATTCCCACAAGCTAAGCAAAGATCATGCTCTTATACCACTGTAATATTCCAAAATGGAAAAGATAGGAATATAGATCATTTATAACATTTCAATCTAGGAAATAACTAGAATGTAAGCACAAAACTGTAAAATGATGGAAATGTTGGAATACAAAATTAATACATTAAAACATTAGCAGAAATAGCTAAGCCATATCATTATTCATCAACAACAATGAAAGTACACAGTGCTCCAAAAAGAATGTACTCAAGCTACAAGATGGCTGAAATACATCAAAGAAACCGAGCACTTGAAATGTTGTGTTGCTACTTCTGCTGCTGGTGGAAACTACTGCTACTATGAAGAAGATATATGTGTGAAAGGCTGCTAGAGTGCTCAGAATGATCTGAGATTTTAACCATTCATTCTACTCGAAAAAACCAGAAATGGTTTGGCCATATTTTAACTTTGGATTTTCAACCCTTTTTGGGTTGCACACTGCACCCCTGTTGGCTGAGTTACGCACTCCCTGAAGACAACTATTGATATGGAGCTAGAAGAATGATCTATCAGATGAAAAAACACCCAATAAACTTAATACATGAAGGGTTGGTCCCTTCTCTTGATCTCCAAGCTAAAATCTTGAGATCTAGCTCCTCTTTCCTCTGCTCAAGTTGTAGTTGCACACTGCACAACTGTTGGAATGAACTGTGTTGTCAAGAGGGTTGAAGTTGTAGCCTGCTGCTAGGTGATGAAGTATAGCTCATAGCTAATGGAAATGATCTCTCAAAAGTGAGGGAAAGACCCCTCACCAGATTCCAAGCTAAAATACTTGGAAATTCCTTCTTCCCTTAGATTTTCCTAACTGAACTGTGTAATTCCTAAAGGAACTGTTGTTGCATGGAGGTGTAGAAATGATGGCCTGATGCCAAATGTAGCAACATTGATCTCAGAAGATTGAAATGAATCACAAGATGAAAAGGATGATCCCTCCACATGTTCCTTAGCTGGAATGCTAAGAACTACCTCCTCCTCTCAAACCTAAGACAAGAATGTGTCCTAAAGCTGTATGTGCTATAGAGAGGGGCTGGATGTGGCACCAATTCTATATGATGAGTTGCTACTCAAACAAACCTTCCCATAGTAGGCACTCGAAGTCCCCTGTAGGTAAGGGTGGGATTCCCTCTCGGGAACACCCGTGTGCTAAACAGCACAGTAGACTTAGCTAAATAGCTGAAGTGTGCAAAGAATTTCAAACAAAAATACAATATCATATTCTAGACTGATTTTCTTTGCTAGCCTCACTTTCCTTATATGGTTGTGAGCCTTCCCTAGCCTTAGCCTACCTCATGAATTCACTGCACATGTGGCCACTATTCTCCATGAAGACTGTGTTGTCCCTCCATGATCTCCATGATCTCTACATCTACTTTCCACTCCTCCATCATGTGTGCATTTAATGCACCACTCCCTCCATCATTTCATCATTATTGCTCTATGATATTACTTTTATTCCTTCATGATCTTACTTTGACTCCACTATCTCCATGATCTTCCTTATTAATGTTTCATGATCTCCACTCCTTCTTCATTAATAAGTTGCTCCACTATTCCATAATGCTGATCTACTGTCTAATTAACCCACATTCACACAAAAAAAGTGGATTTTATTCATCTATCGGGCTTATGGGTCCCTCCACCCTTTTATTTACTTAACTAAGCAAGAAAATTAAGAACTATAATATTCCAAATAACTGATGGAAAATTGGGAATATTACACATGTCATGAAATATGTATATCATGACCCATTGGAAGGTGGCACGAGCATTTCTAAGACCAAATGGGATCACTTGGTATGCCAAAGGTACCCCAAAGGGTGGTAAACATGGTTTTGTAATGATTTGTGTGGTGAATTTTTATCTGATTATACCTATAGAATCCATCCATAAATAATAATGCCTCATGGCTGGCACAAGCATATATGACTTGGTCGATGAATGATATGGGGTGATTCTCCTTGGGACAAGCTTTGTTGAGATCTCAAAAATCGGTACAAACGCAGATTGGTGCCCTATTTTTTCATGACAACTACAGGGTTAGAAACCCAAGACGTGTAAGCTATCAGGTAGGTAAACCCATATTTTTTGAGTTTATCTATTTCATGTTTAATTTCCTCTACCTTAGAAGGGTGTAGTTGATGTTTTCTACCTAACGGGAAGAGCATCGTGGCATGTGTTAATATGGTGTTCCACAATAGTGGGACAGATGCCTGGAATCTCTAAGTAATCCCATGCAAAAATATCCCTATATTCTTGTAATAGGGAGGTGTATGCGGGATACTTCTTATGGAGAGCATGCTTCCCCTAGGGAGACTTCTTCGACCTTGCCAGGTTTTTTCGAAATATTCACTTTAACAGTAGGTGAAATATTTGACATGTTTCCTTCCTATAATGCATCGAGCAATGGGATAGGCTTTTTGGACCATCTACTTTTCCGGATGGAAGTAAATATTTAGATTCAATTGTGTAAATACCATGGGTTGGTGTAATGCTAGGCATAAATGATTTTTTAGGTACAAAAATTCAACGATGATGCATGACGTCCGATGGACATTTAGGTTTTTTCATGGCCTTCAGAACAAATTCATCTGAGTGAAAAATACTATCTGAAGGTGAATTGGTTTGTGTGAGGCCGTGAGGAGAAAATTCGAGCCTAAAAGTGTTGGTCGACAAGAAAGAATATGATTCGGTGGTTGATGTCGTAGAACCAAGTGAATTTAACAAAGTGCATATAGGATGGGTTTGCACCGTCGATGGTACTACTATTGGTATAGTAGTTGTAGCAGTATTGACACCAAAAAATGATGAGCAGATAGCACGAATCATGGTTCCCACAGATGATGAGATGAATCGTATATGATGTTGTACATTATTAGTATTAGGTGGTGGAATAATTTCCATTATGATTGGTTTGTACTGGGTGAGGGGGATTTCGTACAACCTTGTTTGTGTACAAGTGGAAAATGTATCCTCATTAATAGGAAATTGGTGTTGAATCCTAATATGCCAAAATGTTTGTAACATAGGGCTTGCTTTTGTACCATGAGAGCGAATGGTGAAAATTTCTCACACAAGGTAGGTACTTACCAATTAAATGGTATGTGATCCAGTACTACTCACAGCGTAAGATGATGATGCTTGGTTGGGGTCATGAGATAGGGAATTTCTACATGCTTTCCATTTTCGGGTCTTAGTTTTAGTATGATGTGACTTCCTAGGGTGGTTTTGCATTAACGCTTCTCCGGATGCTCACAATTGTAGAAGATATTGATAGTTCTTCGCATGATGAAATTGTGAGCATATGTGACAATAGCATCGAGTGGTTTTCTCTTGGTTGGAGAGATGTATTTTTTGTTGGGTATGTGTTATATTCTTTCCACAACTATTCCCACGCGTTGTACATTGCACCGAGCGCAGCAGGGGGGTCACAAGGGGGGTGGCAGCCCCCCCTGTCAGGGTCTGGGGTAGCGCCCTGGCAAACAAAATTTTGGTGTGCAGTCCCACTCATAGACAGACCCACCCATGTTTTGTGCATGAGTTTGCACATGGTTTTGGGGTACGATGGTTTTCGGCCCCTGGTATTTTGTAGATACGGTCAAGGGAACTTTGGTTATGTTCTAATCTAGGTTTAATGGATTGGGGTTTATGTATGCTTCGGCATGTATATATATGTGTTGTAAGGAATATAATGAAAAATCAAGCTGGTCGTCCCGATTTGGGATCCGGGGGAAAATCTCTGTGTTTATCTGTTTTATGTTTTATGCTCTCGCTTTTGTTTATTTTTTGTTTTAAAGATTCGTTCGTAGTTAATTTCTGTACATGGTTAAAACCTACATTTGGTATCGAGTTGTTTCGACTTCAGGGGACGCCTTTGCGAAATTTGAAATTTTTTTTTCTTAGGCACGAGGTAGACCTTTTCGACGGTGGGAGATGCAACGGGAGATCGCATTGCGGTGAAGATGGCGAGTGGCGGAAAGATAGAGATCAAGAAATTTAATGGTCAGATTTTTGAGTTGTGGAAGCTCAAGATGGAGGATCTGTTTTTGGATAAAGATCAGTGGATCGTAGTAGATTCAGGTACTAAACCAACGATAATGTTAGATGAATACTGAAAGAAGTTGGATCGGAAGGCAAAGAGCACAATACGATTATGTGTCTCAGATTCAGTATTGTTGAATGTATCCGGGGAAGGTACGGTGAATAATTTGTGGGAAAAACTTGGGACTGTGTACAAATCTAAGTCTACGAGTGAATAAGTTGTTCTATGAGAAAAAGTTGTATAACCTAAGGATGAAGGATGGAGACTTAGTGACAAAGCATTTGAAAACATTCAATACTTTGGTAAGTTAGTTGTTATCTGTTGATATTAAAATATCATATGAACATAGGTACATTATTTTATTGTCTTCTCTACGAGATTCGTGGGACAATCTAGATATTGCAATAGGTAGCAATACGACTACCTTAAATTTTGATGACATTATCTCAACCTTGCTGTCGGAGGAAATGAGACAAAGAAATATGGAGGGTGAGAATGGAGATGCCTTATCTATAAGAGGAAGGTCCCAAAATAGAAACAAAAATAAGGTTTCGAGTGGGAGATCTAAATCTAGACGGAGATCTAAATCTCCAAGAAAGTTTGTAAAGGTGTGCTGGAAATGTGGAAAGGATGGGCACTACAAAAAGAATTGTAGATCTAAAGCTCACGAAAGGAAAAGGGATCGATGATGCTCATGCAATAGAGGCAAAAACCACCTCAGATGAAGGTGGGGATGTGTATTTGGCTTACTATTCAAATACACATGTAGATCATGAGTCATGGTTGATTGACTCGGGTGCATCCTTTCACTTCACTCCCCATAGGGAGTGGTTCTGTGAGTATGAGAAATATGATGGTGGTGATGTCTTCCTAGGGGATGATAGGAAGGCCAGAATCGTCGGATGTCGAAAGGTCAAGCTGAAGCTGCAAGGTGTAAAGATTAGAACACTTCCTGGTGTTTTGCATATTCCTGCATTGGCCAGAAATCTAATTTCTGTAAGCAAGATGGATGATGCAAGTGTAAAAACAGTGTTTGATAAAGATGACTGCAAGATGGTTCGGGGAGCACTGGTATTAATGTGTGGAGTTTGAACTGGAACTCTGTACAAGCTTCAGGGCAAAACTATTATTGATGGGTGCAACAATTGTTTGGTTCCTGAAGGTGGAGCGGAAAGCCTAGCAGTCTCTGGAGAAAAGACCATGCTATGGCATCAAAGGCTTGGACATATTGGAGAGAAGGGCCTTCGGATACTACATGGAAATGGTGTGGTAGAAGGTATGTCTAATAGCTCTATGGATTTCGATTTCTGTGAACATTGTGTATATGGGAAGCAGAATCGGGTGAGTTTTTCTTCTAGTGCTAAGAGGGCGAACAAGATATTAGAGCTTGTGCACAGTGATGTGTTTGGACCTATGTCAGTTCCATCATTGGGAAAGTCTGTGTACTATGTTTCATTCATAGATGACTTCTCAAGGAATACATGGATATATTTCTTGAGAAAGAAATCTGAAGCTTTTGATAGATTTAAAGAATTTAAGGCTCTGGTGGAAAACCAGACAGAGAAGAAGATAAAGGCGTTGAGGACAGATAATGGTGGGGATTTCTATAAGAAGTGTGGTATAGCACGACAGAAGACTACTCCATACACACCTCAGCAAAATGGAGTTACAGAAAGAATGAACAGAACACTGATGGAAAAGGCAAGAAGCATGCTCAGTGGCACGGGTTAGGACGAGAATTACAGGCGAGAGGCGGTGGAAGCTGCCATGTTACTTAGTTATGAGATCACCTTCATTAGCGTTGGAGGATAAGACTCCACATGAGGTATGGGCCACGGTAAAAGCCCTCTCTTTCACATCTAAGGGTATTTCGATGTGATGCATATGTACATGTTCCAAATGAGAAAAGGACAAGTTGGATAATAAATCTGAAAGGTGTATCTTTATTGGGTATAAGGATGGTTTAAAGGATTACAAGCTTTGCAACCCAGAAACAAGGAAGGTTGTGTACAGCCGAGATGTGGTGTTTATAGAGGTGAAAGATGTTTTTACACATGAATTCCTACCAAAGGAACCTGAGAAGAGAGAGTTTGAGCTAAAGGAGGATGAATCAGACTCTACAGCAAAAGAAGATTCAGAAGAGGAAGAGCCACAAACTCCAGCTTTGAGAAGATCAGTTCGGGAAAAAAGGCAACCAGAAAGGTATATTCCATCTGCTTTCTTTTCAATTTTTGCCTTAACTATAACTGATGATGATCCAAGAACTGTCAGGGAGGCAGTAGATTCCGAGGATGGAAAACTCTGGAAGGAGGCCATGGTTGATGAAATGGCATCCTTGCACAAAAATGAGGCATGGGATCTAGTGGAGTTGTCAGCTGGAAGGAAGCCCATCGGGAGCAAATGGGTGTTTAAGAAGAAGATGAATGTAGAAGGCAAGATGGAGAAATACAAATCTCGGTTGGTAGCAAAAGGTTATTCCCAAGTGCCAGGAATTGATTTTGGTGATATTTTCTCTCAGGTTGCCAAAGTTACTTCTATTAGATTACTTTTATCTGTTGTTGTTGCATTTGATTTTGAGATAGAACAGATGGATGTGAAGACAACATTTCTTCATGGGGATCTAGAAGAGGAGATCTACATGAAGCAACCTGAAGGCTTTATGGTGAAGGGTAAGAAAGAACTGGTATGCCGGTTGAAGAAGTCTCTGTATGGGTTAAAATAGTCACCAAGGATGTGGTATCAGAAATTTGATACCTATATACGGGAACTTGGCTTCACCAAAAGCAAGGAGGATCACTGTGTTTATTTTAAATTAATTGGTGACCATGTTATTTATTTGGTGTTGTATGTGGATGATATGTTGTTGATTGCAAATGACAAAGAAATTATCCAAGATTTGAAGACAAGCTGTTGTTTTCAAAATTCGACATGAAGGATCTTGGTGCTGCAAACTATATTTTGGGCATGGAAATTAAGAGAGATCGGGCAAAGAGGAAGCTCTGGTTAAACCAGACGAAGTATGTCGAGACTATATTGCAGAGGTTCAATATGCAGGATAGTAAACCGGTGAATGTTCCTATTCCTATAGGTGTAAAGCTATCTACTGAACAGTGTCCCAAGAAACAAGAAGAAGAGAAGGATATGTCCCATGTTCCATATGCAAGTGCAGTGGGTAGCCTGATGTATGCAATGGTCTATACTAGACTAGACATTGCACTTGAAGTGGGAGTATTGAGAAGGTTTATGTCAAACCCAGGGAACGATCATTGGACAGTAGTGAAGCGGGTTTTCAGATATTTACGTGGCACTAGTGATTATGTCTTGTGCTACCAGGGAAGACCAGGATTGGAAAGAGTGTTGGACATTCATGGTTTTGTTGATGAAGACCGGGCTCATGATCTAGACAAAATAAGATCTACAAGTGGGTATGTGTTTGGCCTATTTGGAGGTGCAATGAGTTGAATGAGTAAAAGACAGTCTGTAGTGGCTCTTTCAACTACAGAGGCAGAATACATAGATCCCACTCATGCAAGAAAGGAATTATTTTGTTTGTAGAGATTACGTTCAAGTATGGGGTTTGTGCAGCAAGCTATAAGGATAGATTGTGACAGCCAAAGTGAAATTTTCTTCGCTAAGAACCCTTCTTATCATTAAAAGACAAAGCACATTGATGTTCAGTATCACTTTGTGAGAGATATGCTTGAGGCTAAAAGGGTGTTGTTGGTAAAGGTGGACACCTTGAAGAATGTTGCAGATGCATTGATGAAGTCTATGAGCACTCAGAAGTTCTCTTCATGTAGAGAAACAATGGGTGTTGAAGAATTGGCCCAATGAATAAGCTTTCTTGTGGTCCCCTGTGGAAAGAAAACAACAAGTGTGAGAATGTTGGGTATGTTATATTCTTTCCATGACTAGTCCCACGCGCTATACGTTGCACGAGACACCGGCGGGGGTCACGGGGGGGTGGCGGCCCCCTTTTGGGGAGTCGGCGGCGCTCCCAACCAAAAAAAATTTGGTATGCGGTCCCACTCATATGTGGACCCACCCATGTTTTGTGCATGAGTTTGCACATGGTTTTGGGGTACGATGGTTTTCGGCCCATGGTATTTTGTAGATCCGGTCAAGGGAACTACGGTTATGTTCTAATCCAGGGTTAATGGATTGGGGTTTATGTATGCTTCAGCATGTATATATATGTGTTGTAACACTAAAAAGAATATAATGAAAAATCAAGCTGGTCGTCCCAATTTGGGATCCAGGGGAAAATCTCTGTGTTTATCTATTTTATGTTTTATGCTCTCGCTATTGTTTATTTTCTGTTATAAGATTCGTGTGTAGATAATTTATGTTCAGGGTTAAAACCTACATTTTGCGGATAGGGGTTACTATGCGAAAAATATCAGCAAACCTAGCCAACTCCCGGCATTGGTTAATGAGGTGGTTGGGTTTATCACATAGGTCACATGGGAGGTTTGGTTTAGACCATGATTTTTTAGGGTGTTTGGTATCTTTCTCATATATAGGTCAGTGATGGTGAAAATATGTCGGCAGGGATTTTTCTAGTTTTTTTCTCTTCAAATGCTCAGAATATGGACCTAGATGCTTCATTCCCTTGAGTTGTGGTATTGTCCTAAAGTTTCGAGTATGAGCTAACTAATTCAGATTTTTCAGCGGTGAAGTGACACAAGAAGTCTAACATAGAGCGAAATCGGGAACAGTGGGGACAATGTCACACATGATGGTTACTTCTACAAATTTGACAAGTATGATGTCTGTGCCTAGACAAGTTTCTTTGGGCAACACAAATAACTAGGTACCAGTGATTAAATGCCCTTAATTATGGGTATTGAGTGATCAAATGATCAGGTTCATCGCACAAGGCACAGACTGGGACATGAGGTCTAGCCTTTGTTCGTCTTCTTAGGGCCTATGGGGTTGGATGTGGTGGGTATGAGCATGATGTTGTTTCTTCTCGTACATACAATATAGTCTTGGATCTGTCCTCCCCTATCTGCATGGGTGTTGTGAAATGATCTTGGGAATTGGAGTGCACTAGTGTGCATAATGCATCTCTATACCAAGGGATTTCAGGGCAATGATGCATATAATACCTATACTTTGGTCATATGGCTCATGCATGGTTGGTACAAAATCCCTTACTTTGTACATTTGTGACATTTACTTTATTAGATGGAGTTATAGTCATATTTTCAGCATGTAGAATAGCTTTCAACTCCTATGACTATGGGAAAGTGTTGGTAGGATGGCCAAGTACATTTCATAATGCACAAGGTGGAGATTTCCTAGGAATTTTAGGAGCATCCACCTTCTTCCATTTTTTCTTCTTATTTTTAGTGGAACCGTCTGGTGTCTCTAGTCATTGTGGCCTTCTTGGAGGTAAAATTAATGACACCTATAGAGGTGATACCTGAGTTTCCTGACATGGACGGTGGGGAAAAATAACAAACCAGTATCACGAGAGCCATGTTTGGAAATGTAAGGGTTGCCACGACTTGGTGTGAGACAAAACCAGACAAGGGATATAAACATGGGGTTTGGGTGATGGAATATGGGAGAAATTCCGAGTTGGTGGTGGTGACACTCGTGGCATTATGCTCTAGATCTTGACTCGGTTAGGTGTTTGATGAACTCATCATTCACATCGCAGCTGTTGTATTTTTTGGAGCTTCTCTGGAAATACATGAGGTTCTCCAAGGTATGTTTCGAGGAGTGTGGATGGTTTTAATTGACCGGGAGAAAAATCTATGTATTTTGTAACCAACTCCGCATAAGAGGTTACTAGTTTATTCTCATAATATGTGAGTTTGTTTGATAGTAATGACATTCCCTTCATAAGGAAACATCATCACTCTGAATACAGAGGATTCTACCGCAGTAATTGTGTACATATAACTTCTTCCAAGAAGGATTTTTTAGTCCAACTATGCATCTAAGACTTCAATGTTAACACTCACATTATTTCCAGCGAGATGTACTGGTATGTCTTGAAATAGACCTACAGGGGTGGAAGGGTGCCCATCATATGCTCTAAGCATGATGTTGGATGGTTTTAGTTCTATATATCCTAACTTACCCCAAACCATTTTTTACATGATACATGTGGATTCTCCTTCGTCCACGATGCAATGATGAATGGTTATGTTGTGGATTGAAACCGGGATTTGAAAGGAAACTAGAGAAGGGAGTCGTGGGCTTGCTTTATCTAGGTAAAAAACCATTAAGCAGGAATTAGATGGGCCAATAGAATCTAATGAGGAAAGTAGAGCTTTCCATTGAGTTGGGCAAGATTGCAGGACTTCTAATGTTGACATAGTAGAAGGGGATTGAGCCAAGTCGTCGAGTATGCTGCAGTTGTGAGAATCTTTTGAATTATGTTTTATGCACCTCATGGGACCTTTCACCATTTTTGGCATAGGTTTAATAGGTACCCTAGGAATGGTAAATGATGATATAGGCATGTTCATGCTTGAAGAATATGGGTTGGTCTCCAGGGAGCTTCATAATTTCTATTTCACATTTGAAAGAGAATGTCTTCTCCTACCATGTAAATATCGCGATTAGAGTTGTTATGAGTGTTTCCTCCAGGATTTTTTTATTGAGGTGGTTGATGTTGTTGAGTATTAACCACTCCTTGATGGGGAAAAGGTTCCTGCATTACTGCTAGTTACTCACTCTGCCCCCCTTTTCCCTTATTTCCATGAATTATTTTTAACTCGGGGAGTAGGGGAAAATGGTGGGTGTAATGACCATATTCCCCACATATGACACAAGAATGATCTGACCTTAGACTAGTAGTCGTGTTTTGCCTTTGATATTTTTTGTTGGTTTGATTTTGGTTCTAATTTTGGTTGGTTTTCCCACACCCTATATTCACGAGGGGGCATTGCTGATTTTTTTCCCCATGTCTAGGATCTCCCTTTGGTTTTCTCTTTGGTTTTCTCTTTGCTTTTTTCTTAGCAACATTAGGGGGATTGTTGGTATTCTCCTGGTAAAATGACTTTTGTTGTTGAGCTTGGGAGGTTTGCACTAAATTAACCCTTGTGTTATTTTTTGTTGGTGGTATATTTTTTTATTGTGCGAGGAAAGGAGAGTATTGGTTTCATTGTCCCTGATTTGCGTATTCATTTTGGGATGAAAGTACTCTTACTTCGGTATTCCTAGATGAGCATTGGTTTCCCTAAGGGGGAGGGTATGGTCCTCCCTCTGGTGGATGATATTGGTTAACCCTACTAGCCACATTTTGCAATGGTACAAGATGACTGGGGTGGTATCTTTTATGTGGTATATTTTGCGTAGTATCGAATGTTTGACTAGCAAATGAATACCTAGGATATTGGTAGGTCTTGTTGGGTTGAGTTTGGGTTAAGGATGCTATCAATCCATCAACAGTATTAGATGCACCTAGTATCTCTTTCTATGTTTGCAAGTGTGGGGCTTCTTGAAGAACATGATAGATGTATCCAAACTGGGTGTATATGAGCTCTACTTGTTGGGCTTTGTTAATGACTTCTTCCTCATTTTGCAGGGTTGAATTTTCCACATCTTTTGAAATTTCCAATGTAAGATATATCTCAAAAATAATTCTATAAAGACTCTATCTTAAAAATGGGCTTTACACAAGCTACGATGCTTTCATCATTCATGGATATGGTCTGATATGTGTATGGTAGAGTCTATTTGAAGTGGGTGAGAAGTTCCAGTCCTGATTCATATTGAATCTGGAGACTACCTTGGTGGGTGCTCCTAGGGTTATCGAGAGGAGTGATATGTGAGCTCCCTAAAGGGGTAGAGATTGGTGACCCTCGCGGAGTTGTGAGATGTTTATTTTGTTAGGGATGGATCCCGAGAAAATTTTCCCCAATAAAAAAATATTCTATAATGGTAGCGGCATGATGTCTTGTTCACCTAAATGGCAGGAGGCCAGGCACACCTCCTGGTAATGGGGGGAGTTTTAAGAAACACCTAGATCAATGGGGTGATGTAGGGTCCCCTATGGTCTCAATTGGAGTGTATTATTTTATATTTATTGAGGGAATAAGATCGTTATAAATGCAATATAATCACATAAATAAAACAAAGTGAAAATGGAAAGGTAATTTTCCTTTATATTAAGCTATGTGATCAATCAAGTGAAAATTGGTTTTTGTTTATTTTTGTATGATAAACATCCTATGTATACCTGATCATCCTTACCACCCTCAAACTAACTAGGCCTTGCGGAGATATCTTCTGATGGGTCCTAGGGAAATGTCTAGAAAGTACTGGTGACACCTTCCAGTAGCAGAATAATCAACCAAGGTAATGGAAATGAATATCAAGTGTTGCCCGCACCATCACCTATAGGGAAAGTTTTCCCTAGATTTGGCCAATAAATTCCCTTTGTCCCACGTAATGATTTAATTCTTTATCTTCTTGGTAGTTAGCTACCAATACTGAGAACTAGATGGGTCAAGTAGCCCCAAAGAGTACCGCACACACTAGACCTAAGCCAGACCCCCTCTGAATCGGGTCTATGTTATGCTCGGGTATTCTTTTACGTTGGATGATTGAAGGATTTTAAGCACCCTAGAAGTAAACTTCTAAGTTTCATAGATGTAAAATTACCATGGTATATTATTGGATGCCTAGCCCCAATGATCTTAACCTGAACTATTACTTCTTTTATGACCCCTGTGGGGAGAATTAGTTGGTTCAAGTTATGGTTGTTTTTAATTGTATTGAATTTTCTTAGGGTGTGAATTGGTAAGAAAAGGTAAGCTAAGTGAGAAAATATTCTAATTTTGGATGCCTTCTTATGCAAATATTACAAATTATTAGTGTGTGGCAAAGTGAACATACAAATTGTGATCAAATGTGGAAGCATAACTAGTAATGGAAGCAATACATGAAGAAACATAAGCTTAAACAAAAAATAAAAATACAACAAAATATTCATTGGAGAAAACATGTCAATATAATAATGGAGAAATACTTCCTTTATTGATTTTTGGTGGTAGAAGAATACAATAGAATGTTGAGACACTTAAAGAGAATCTTTCAATCTATTGTGCTCAAATATCCTCAGCAAGGAGGTCCCTTTAATCAATCTCTTTGCAAGCCTTTACTCCCTCTCAAAAGAAGTGTGAAGAAACTCTAATGGTGGAATCTTCTGCTCTAACTAAGATGTTGGATTTCTTAGAAGAAATATGGAAAACATGCTAGTGCTCTGACTTCCTTTGCTTCAACAATGAAATGTGGAATTTCTATGATAGAAATTTGGCCAGCATAACAATGTCTCATGTTTTTCTCTTCTCATGGCTTGTTTATATTGAAAATTTTGAACCCATCTTTCCTCCCTTGGTTCAAGAGTGATAGTTACCCAAGAGTAGGACAAGATGATTCCATTAAGGGTTGCATATCTTCAAGGTGACTTCAAATTAGTTGTCTTTGACTGTCCATGTCAGGGAATCTCCTCCCCAAGTGTCAGAAGTGGTCCCAGAACACATAGTTTTCCCTTCGTTCGACCGTGTAAATTTCGAAGAAAAATTCATGCAGTCGCACATTTTTTCCTTTATCCTAGTGCTCAGTCAAAAATTTTCCCTTATACCCTTAGGAAAAGTTAAATTTTTATAATGTCCATGATGTCTTTTGTTGTAAAATATTGATTTATAATTTTTATTGTACAATATCTAATGTCTTTTACAGTCTATGATTTTTTGGTGTTAATAGTTTCCCCCTGATGTATGAAGCCTAGGAGCAAGCGTATAGCGGAAATACATCATATTTTCCATTATGACTAAGATTTTGTGTAACATATTTGAGAGAGAGAGAGAGAGAGAGAGAGTAACTTGCTACAAATATGAGTAGAGGGACCCCATGACTGAAGAGAAAGGGTGACCATGCTCTGTCGAAAACCTGAGTGATTAAATAAGAAATTTTTCTACGAGGTGGGCTTGTCCCATGCTCATTATGAAGACTAGTTAATATAATCTGACAGATATTGGTTATTTCAAGTCACATTGTGGGAAGTGACATGTTATTGGTTGGTGATGATAATTGATGACACCCTCAAGGGCATTTCGAATTTGAACAAATAAACTGAATTCAGTGCCCCCATGCATCATCTTGGTGAAGCACTTTTATATTGAGGTGCTAATGTATGCATGGGTCTTAGAATTTTTGGAACTGTTAGTCATCAGTATTTTTCACTTGTTAGTGATGACTAGATCCATAGCTGAGTTTTCTAGAAGCTGATTTCCATATGTCAAGTTGTCATCTAGAAAACCCTCATAAAACATTTTTTCGCCCTCCTACTTTTCAGTCTGCCCATGTCAAAGTCAAAAATCATTATCACTATCCTATCTAGCTTCAGCCCTACTGGTCTGCCCATCAGCTTTAAAAGGCAAATCCAAGTCTGTTTCAAAAGCCTCCCCTATGTTAGGAAATGGAGCTTTAAGGCATTTTACCCTTGGCAACCATCAAAAGGCCAAAAAACCTCCATCTGATACAGACCATTCATAACAGACCTCCCACTCTGCAAATCAAGTTGATCACAGCTCTAAGTCGCGCCATTTACACACCCCTAGGTCTCAGCACTGCATAAACCACAGTCTCAAGCTGATTATTAGGTGTTTCACAGTGTTTTATGGATTCTACAAAGACAGGAAATATAACATCATCTCAGAAGGAATTTCTTGAATCTACATTTAGAAGAACAGCTGCTTCTCAATGTAAACATAAGCCTGAGATATATCTGCAAGACAAAGAGTTACTCATCAAGACCTTGCAGCTTCCTTTCAGCATGAAAATCACAGTAAGAGAAAGACACCACTGTCACAGCAAACTGGATATTTTTCATGGCCAAGAACCTCCTTCATTTACAAGCAGATGGTTAGGGCGCCTCCTTCATCTACAAGAAGAGGGTGCTGGCCAATATTGACTTTAAGGATTGCAAAAGCCCAGGTTTTCTTTTTACTAAACAGTGAAACAATGACTCTAGGTTTTCTGAGTGTAAGTGATGATCATAACAGGGCTAGGAGCTGAAGTATGCAAGAAAAGGGAGAAAAGAGTTTTGATCTCGTAAAGGAAGTCATTTGAAGTTTTCAAATCATATGAATTGTTAAAACCTTGGAGAGACATATCATTAGTGAAAACAATTCTAATCATAAGCACCCTGTTGTTTCAACAAGACCAAATTGAAGAAAAATTGACAAGTCATGTCATTACACAGGCAGAAGAAAAGATGGTTGTTTTTTGAGAGTGCTAACCTCCCTACTCACAGAGATTATCTTTCAAATGACTTGGCATAAGTTGACCAAGGCAAATGGTGACATTTCAGTTCCCCTCAGCAAAGAGCAGTGAAATGAGACAGTGAAGAGCTCCTTCACAGGAAACATAAAGAGCAACTATCCTGGTTTCACTTTCTAACTCTGATGCATCATCCCCTGTTTTGTCTTCTACCCACAGTCAAAGAAGAAAGCTCAAAGAGACCTAGCATTTGCATCTACAGTCAAGCAAAACCTGTCACCTAATTAGATTTACATTGCAGGCAAGATTCTGGCATAATACCCAGAGCAAAAATATGTTTGATCTAGTTTGCCTCTTACAAACAGGTATACAATCTCATCAAGTACAAAAAGAGTTTTGGCACAGTGTTTCAGGTTCTGGAAATCATCAAAGGCAAAATCTAAGTGCCACTTCTCCAAAAAGAGACATTTCCTCCTCTAAGTAGATAACAGTCAAAGTTTCAAAAGACATTTTATCCACAAGTTATGATCTCAGTTTTTGAAAACTTTGAAAAGCATGGAAAGAAGATCAGCTGACAAGGGAAATTTGAGTTTTATCACCAAGAGATATCACCTTTGGAATTATTTTTCATCATGTCCAAAAGAGGGTCATTTGACATATTTTCATTGTTTGGATGGTTTGAAACAAACACAGTTTTTCATTATTCAAAAGGACAGAGATATCATAAATGATATGTTTTGAGAAGAGGAAGCATTTTGAAAAGGGGTGCCTTTCTTAAATCACAAAGCCATGAATAAATCCAAATAGGGTCAGCAAATTTGGGCACCTGCAGTGGGAAACAGGTTGAAAAAGCAAGTAAAGATAGAATGCCTTCAAAGCAAGGTGAAAAGACAAACCCTATTCCCTTCAAATAATAAAGCAATCTTCGGGATTTTTAAACAGTTTTGAAGTGGGGTTTACATGAAAAATTCCATCAACAGTGTTAAAAACAAAGTGGCAAAGGATGGTTTGATATTCATCAAGGTATTATTCAAAATTTGGGTTGCTATGTTAAAAGGTCACCAGGGAGACAAAGCCATACAAAGACAGAGGTTAAAGAGCGCTTGGGCAGTTCGGTTCAAAATGTGTTTCTGCCAAAATGGAGATGCAATTTACAAAATTGAGAGAGGTTTTTGTCCCTCATAGGTTCAATAATAAAAACCTACTTCATTTTCTACACAGGTATCATGGTTTGTGAGAAACGTGAAAAATTCAGATGTCACGGGAAAATTTCTGCACCAGGATTCATCATTTTGACCAGTGATGGGACAGTCAGATTTTGAACAACCAAATTGATTCCAAATGAAAAAATTAAAAATTTTATGGAAAGTAGACTTCCATAGCTTTCCGATGAGCCATCTCGGGCCAAATTCTAACAAAATGAAGGCATCCAAAAGTAGCCTGCAATCAACGCTATGTTTTTCTGCACCAGCATTCACCATTTTTTACCAATGATAGGACAGTCAGATTTTGAAGGATCAAATGGACAAAAAATGAAAAAATTCAAGTTTTTATGGAAAGTATACTTCCACAGCTTTCCAACAAGCCATCTCGTGCCCAATTCCGACACCAGGAAGTCATTCACAAATGGCCTACAAACAGCTCGATGCATTTCTGCACCAGGATTCACCAGTTTTGACCAGTGTTGGGAAAATCAATTTTTGAACAATCAAATGGACTCCAAATGGAAAAATTCAAGTTTTTCTGGAAATTAGACTTCCACAAATTTCCAACGAGCCATCTCGTGCCCAATTCCGACATCGGGAAGGCCTTCAAAATGGACTGCAAACTTGCGCGACGCTCCTGGAAAAGTGCGCGACGCGCCTGTGCACAAAATTTACAAAGGAATGCACTGCTGCGCGACGCGCCTGTAGCAGCGCGCGGAACTCCTGTGGCATTGGTCAAAATTCACTCAAAAACCTTCAAAAACTCTTTCCATAGCAACTCAAACCCTCAATGCAAATATTTCCATCGATATTCAAGGTATTTATACACCTCCATGCTCCTTTCAAAGCTGTTGAGTGATGAAAAAGGGGTTGAAATCCATAAGTCTAAATCGCAGCATTGAGTTTTGTTAAGAGGTATGTGTTTGTGTTAAAAACTCATAAATTTTTATATCACTATTAGCCTAATATCTGCATAATAGAATTGGTGCATCCTGTTGGTATTAGAAACCAAATAACCACGCTCAAAACAAGTGGAAGGGTAGAGCAGTTTTGGAGGAAAAAACACAGGGTTTTAAAGGGAAAAACAGTGGATTCCTATTGATGATTAAAAACCTCACAAACTGCCCTCCAAACAGCATTAAAAGGTGCAGAGCAGTGCCCAAGGAGAGGAACACAATATCTGAAATAAACAGAGCAGTGGGCTTAAATTCCATGAAAGTGATCACTATGTAAGTGTTGTTGATTCAAAAGGCATCTTCGTGGGTTAAAAAAGGGCAAATAACCACTATTGCCTCTTTATTATATAAAGCTGATGTCAATAAGTAGAGCTACTTTTGCATTTGAGGTTGTTTTTGTTTGACTGTGGGTAGGAAATATTGGATACAAGGGCAGTGTGTTGGTTAAAGGAGCTTTGCTGTCTGACTGCCACAGAGCTGTTGTGCTCACATCAACACAAGGATCTTGATGACTCTCCCTATAACACAGTGACCTTTTTTACTGTGTTTGTTCCTTTTTCTGACTATGTGATGGTTATTGACTCTACCTTTTGAGTGGCATACAAAGAGAAAGGGCAGTGTTCACTGTGTTTACCACTTGACTGTCTTTTGTTTTACCAGCTCATATTGATAAGTGGATGTGCATATAGAGTAGAGGTTTTTTCTGCACAGGCAAGGGTTACATTGATAAGGGGCCACTGATTATTTTGAAAGAAATAAGCTGCTACAGCCTCTGTTGAAACCTTATAGCTTGTTTAACTCTGTCACCTTTGTTCTCTAACTGTGAATTTGACTGTATATTTACACTGAGGTTTGATTGCATAAGCCATAAGTCTGTTGATTCATTAGCACAATAGGAAAGGTAGGTTTTGTTATGATTGGAAGGTCTACCTTGGGACAAAGATACAGATGTATTGTTGACCTCTAAACCTCACAAGAACAAGGTGATTTCTTGACACTTTGAACAGACAATTCACCTAACAGTTGGCTCCTTTTCATTATATGGTCTCTTATTGAGAAATCTACTGACAGAGATACTTTAAAGGTGGACAGACCTTTTTCTGATAAAGCAGGGGTTTTTATATTGAAAGGGGGCATTTTGCAAACATCCAGAAAACATTGTTGCCCTATCAAAACAAGTGAGTTGACAGGCTAGGACAGAGTCTTGTTTGGAGGACAGCAGCAAGAGCAAGAAGAGAAGAGTGCTGGGCAGCAGCAAACTGATGATAAGGGAAACAACTTGAGCAACAGAATGAGCAGGAAATTGAGACCGAGCAGCAGAATGACAGTGATGAACAAGGAGGCTAAAGAGGAAGCGCCCGGCACGGAAGGAGGAGAAAGGCATATCAGCACTTGATATTTTAGCCTCAGCTTCGTAGCATGTTTCTAGGGACCCCTGAGGGTCATGCATGCCAATTTTGGGCCCATTTCGGCAACTTTTTGTTTTTTGGCATTTTTTAGGTTTTTGGTCGAAAACTCATAATTTCGCCATTTCAGTTTGAGGATTTGTCAAGGGAGGAGGATGATACCAGTTGATGCCATAATTTCATGATCAGGTCCTCAACGATTTTCAGAGCATTTGGAGATCATTCACCCCCTCAAATTGGCGAAAAATGCTCACTTTTGCACATTCTGCCCGGCATATCAGCACTCTGCTATTTTCTGGCTTTTTACACACAGGTACATATTTGGAAGACTTCCAGGTATCAGATTGAGATGATTTCAGTTGTTCCAGAAAGTAGACATAGAAATATTTCCAACGAGCCATCATGAGCCTCGTTTCGACACCGGGAAGGCTACCAAATGTTTCCGGAAAGTCAGGGGACCTTTTCTTGATATAAATTTGAAATATTTTTGTAATTTTTGAACCTCAAAAATCTGCTTTTTCCAAATGTGCGTTTAGCTATTTTTGCACTTGGAAAATGTTGCAAAGTCAATATAATTTCCATTTTTAGCATTTTTAGATATTTTATGAGATATTTTGTGCCTTGGGCTTTGCAAAGCCTCAAGGAAAAATTTAGATATTTTGATTAGGCCAATGGGATAGCTAGTTGCACCATGAGGTTTTCCTCACTTGAGCCTATTTATTCCAAGGGCTTCATTGTAAAACAAGGCTGAACTTGAGAGAAGAATCAATATATTGGTCATATGAGCTTTGAAGAACATACTTGTGTTATGATTTTTGGACTGCCTCTTGGATGCTTTTGATGAATGATGAAGGATTGGTGATGGATTCCATGACATGGTAGAATGGTATAGTGTTTCTTGCTTTTTTTTTGTTTTCTAGTTTTCATTCATGATACATGCTTCTTGCTGCTATAGATCAGTAGAGATTAATTTTGAGATATGCCCATGGAGGCACCTCAAAATTCCTGAATCTTCATAGCTTTATGTTTTCTTCTTCCTTAGTTGTACTAAAGAATTCTTAAACTGCTCTTTGGTAACTTAAGGATACTGTTGCTAGTTTTATTCATAAGTTCTATGCATGTTGAGTAGGATGTATGGTGTGCCCTGCTTACCTATAAGCTGTCCATAGTTCTGTCCATGAAACTATCTCTTTGACTGATTAGTTTATCATCTTGTTGAACCAAGGAGGCCTAGTCCCGATCTAGCCCTTTGCCTAAAACTATGAAAGCTTGTTTGTCAAAGTGCCCAATAACTTAAAAGACTGTGTTTAGGCGTTCCGGCATAGTATTTTGAGTTGTTAGTCCTTCTTATGTGTTTTCCCCAAAGTCTGATAGCCATTTCCCAAAGTTAGAGGGTCTTATACTTCTATGTATGGCTGGAATGTTTGATTTCTATGTATTAATTAGCTCATAGTTACATTTAGCATGATTAATGGCTTGCTATAACATGTTTATGTCTGCTATCAACTAGTTATACTTGAAATCCTTCATCTTTCACAAACTTGATGTCCATTTACTCCATTTTTCCCAAAGATCCCTTCTACCGTGAATCAAATCGGCCCTACACCAGCCTTACATCATCATCTGATAGCTTCCTTGACCTGTTTGACCCCATAGCCCAGTTGATCTAACTTCTTGTTATCCATTTTTATATCTTTGATCATTTTTATCCCTCACAAACTTAAAAAACCAAAAATCAAAAACTCACTTCATAACTAGCCTAATATCAGAACACCATAAGCGAACACACCGATATCTTTTACATCTATATAGAGAGAGCCCTCTCTGAGTCCAGGAAGGCTAGGTCCTTGGGCTCCAAAGCTTGGTTTGATGTTACATCGTCATTTGGCTCACCAATCGGCCAAATCACGGGACCCTAACATAATGGCGATCACGGTGGGACGCTGAGTATTAAACAAACTTAGTTTCCATAATCTTTAGAGACTTTTGAGAATATTAGTTGGCTGACTTATCCCACCGCTCACTAACATAATGGCGATCACGGTGGGACTCTGATTATTAAACAAACTTAGTTTCCCTAATCTTTAGAGACTTTTGAGAATATTAGTTGGCTGACTTATCCCACTGCTCACTAACATAATGGCGATCACGGTGGGACTTTGAGTCAAAACATCCTAGGTATCCTTTAGGAACTCTCAGATCTCAGTCAAACTTAGAAGAGTAGAATCTGGTTGTCTCACCATCCTAGCAAAATGATGACTCAACTGTAGGACACTCTTACAAACCTTAGGACAACATAAAAAACTCAGAAAAACCCCAAAACAAAAACTCCCTTAGATTGGTTTTTGACAGTACTGGTGGTGGACCATACACATATACCTCAAAACAACCAGTTCCACCTGGCGACTCCACTAGCCTCCAGTAGGCCTTACTATTTTACCGAACTCTAGATTACTATTTGATCAACCTATCCCATCGCTCACTAACATAGCGGGAGATGGTGGGACAATGAGTATATGGTAGTCTAGCAAACTCTTATAGACTCTTTAGTCCTTTAGATACTTAAACAGACCAGCAGTCCATAAGATCATTTAGAGTAAACTCTTTTTGTTATCACCACCCTAGCAAAGTGATGAAACAAGTTTAGAATACTTTAACAAACCATAGGCTGCACATAAAACTCAGAAAAACCTTAAAAACATTTCCAGATTAGTTACTGGTGGTGGACCATAGCTACATCTCTACAAAAACAACCAAGTTCCACCTGGCGACTCCACAACTCCCAATAGACCTAAAGACTCCACTGGAGGAAGAACCTAAAACATGACCGGTCATCCTAGAAAGAAAAAGCACTCAGGCCTTAGTTGGATTCAAGAAATTATTGTCTTTATCTGTAACTATGTTCTATCCTACTTTGAGCCTGATCAGGAATACACCGATGAGATCTACATTGATCATTGGAAAGATCTCAAACCTCAAAAAGCTAAGCCTCAAATCTCAGACCATGGGCAGGCTTGTACACCTATGCCTACCCTAGATTCACCTATGGAAAACCTAGCAAAACATGAGCTTCATGCTACCTTTCCCACTCTGGCTGAAACCTCAAACAGTCACGAACCTCTTTTTACACTACCTATATCCACAAAGGTCCTAGAAAGATACAAGCCTCTGGTTTTACCTCCCATCTTACGAGCCCTTCCTGCAAATCTTCAAAATAAATTACCCAGGTTTGATGGAGAAAGCTTCAAAGTCACCGCTGAAGAGCATGCCCGAAAACTTGAGGATTTACTTGACCTTTATGACATAGACGAAGATGATGTGCGTATTAGAATGTTTTCCTTATCATTACAAGGAAAAATTAGGAGTTGGTTTGAAGACCTTCCAGCTGCAAGCATTACCAATTTTCATCAGTTCACTCAAATCTTCCTAGATAGGTGGGTGGTCATAGGTAATAAAGTTCTCATCATAAAGGAATACAATGAGTTAAAAAGACAACCAGGGGAGACAATACAAAACTTTTCAGCCAGGTTCAATAAAGTATACCATGCAATGCCTGCTAACCTAAAGCCACCCCTCGGATGTGCTCTCTTGCACTACCTAGATTCTTTTAACCCAGAGATGGTTTTCCAGATAAAAAACAAAGATCCTTTGACCCTAGAAGAAATGCAAAGAATAGCAGTTGATGTAGAATTCAACTTACTAAATAGGGAGGCACAGCTAAGAACAATAGAGAAAGACAAAGCAAATCAAGAGACACTAGCATCTTCAAAGGAAAAGCTGAAAAAATTGGTGTGTATGGTAGGAAAACTAGAGAATTTACTTGATAGGAAAAAACACAAGGTTAACACTGCTTATTCAAACCAACCTACCCTTCTTCCTCGGGTTAAACACACTCAACTATCACAAGACAAGAGTTATAAACAAAATATGCCTAATGGGAAAGTTGCAAATAAAAACATAGAGGAATGCTCTAAAGAAGCTATCAGCCATTTTGAAATCACAGATTCTGAAATGGAAGAAGAATCAAAACCTTTAGGTTCTTTACCCTTATGCTTTAAATCATTCCCGACTTTGAAAGAAAATTTGCTCCCTAAAGATCTCTCAACAGTTATTCAGGAAAACCCTGCTCAAGTTAACTCTCACTTAAATCAAGAAGAGCTGATTGGAGAAGAATTCAAATCTGAGATAGAAGATAAATCAAAACCTGTAGGGTCTCTACCTTTATGTTGGGAGTCATTTGAGTTCATAAAAGCAAACTGGCCCCCTAAGAATCTATCAGAAAAAACTCATGAATTACATGATAACTATCCTCAATATCACAAAGAATTGGTTGAAGATGAAAATAAGAAAGAAATGACAGAAAACCCACAGGATCTCTCTAAGGGCATAAGTGATGATTCATCATCTCTCATAAGTGAAGCCCCAAAAGACATTCATCTTTCAAATCAAATTTCCCAAGAGAAAGAGGATTACAATAGAGAAATGAAAATACCTCCCTTTTTAACTGAAGATGAAATAGATCAACTTATAAACATGCAGACAGCCTCTAAAACTTCATATAACCAAAAATTTTCTGATCTTTCTCCTGTTAATCTTGCATGTCATAAATCAGAAAATAGATGTGTAGATCACTTTGAAGAAAAGCAATCTGATAGTGCAATGTGCATGGTTGATGACATTTCTTATGTTAATGATTCTCCAAGGTTTGATCAATATGTTGATGATTGTGATTTCCAAACAGAAACTAACTTTGCAGAACACTCAGCTTTTGATTTTTGGGAGGAAGCTCAGTTTCATAAACTTGAGAAAAGTAAGCAGCCATTACAGGTCATCTATGACACTAATGAGGAGAGCATTGAGAGTTTAGAAGTAAGTGAAGAGTCTCGGACTCTTTGCTCCACTTCACTTCAATCCATCAGAGATAACATTCACATAATTGGAAATCAACAGTCTTTCAGCTTTGATGATGAGGTTGAGAAGGATGATGAAATTCCTGAGCATGTTGTAAATGAGAAGCCTTTTCCTGAAATGGTTGAAGAAGTCATTTTGAACATGGAAGCTTCCTTAATTCCAGATTTGCAGCCACCAATTTTCATTGAGTCACAAATTGCAGATAAAGAAAAAGAGGCTGATAAACACATAAGAGTTGTCTCACTATCCTTTCAAGATAATTTACTGTCAAAGTGTATCCTTGCTCATCAACCTGATGACCTTCACACAGTTTCCATTCCACTTAATCAGAACACATCAGCTTGGCAAGAGAACTACACTGCTATATATGATGAACCTGTCATTTCAAGTGATCATGAGCAAGAGGAAGAATTACTTTACCAGGGGGATCCCAAATATAGCCAAGTGGAAGAAGGAGTAGTCCTGAATGAATTCTATATATCAGATCCTCTAGATCAGGTATTATTCCAAGATCCATTTGCTGTTTTCCTTGAGAAGTCTGAAAGAGTAGTCTTGAATGAATCCTATATCTCAAAACCTCTAGATCAGGTTTTATTCCAAGATCCATTTGTTGTTTTCTTTGAGAATTCTGAAGGAGTAGTGGGTTCTATCATGAACAAGTTGCTGCCAAGAATAAGAAAAAACTTAAGTATCGATGTCCAGAAACAAACCAAATGGGAGTGGCCTTGTCATTATTTCTGCATCATGAAGGAACTAAACCAGAGTCACCCATGCAATCATCTACTTGACTGGTTACATTGGAAAGAAGAGTTCACCAAATGTGTATGTTGTGTACAGTTTAAATTAGGATAGGTAGACAGTAGTGGAAAATAAGCTCAGCCTTGCGAGCATCTTTTCAGTTTTAGATTTTTTGAAGAAAAGTGAAAAAGCAGAAAATACAAAAGCAGTAAACAGTAGAAAAAGAGGGCAGTTTCTAAAAACAATGGTAAAGCCCCATGTTCCAAAAAATAGTCTTTCAGAAAGCGAGCAAGCCTAAATGCCACTACTAGTACTTCATTGTCTTGTTCAGCTATCTAGCCTAATCATAGCTGAGCATGTTTAAATTTATTTGCTGATAAGTTAGTGAGTGCAAAGATAGTCAACATTGTGTAAGATTGAATTATCACAGAGTTTAGATTAGGGAGAGATTCTGGTTCCACATGCCTAAAACAGAACCAAAGAGAGAAGCGAGGGATGAAAAACACATTGTACATCTTAGCCCCGCTTATCTAGTTTTCCTTTTGTTGCAAAATAATATTTGTGTGCAGCTTGTCTTTTATGCCGCAAATGCATGATAAATCAGACTGTCTAATCCTGATTTGATCATTTTAAATTTCATGTTTTAGATTAGAGAACAAAACCCTGTCAAACTGCTTAATCTTGACAGTTGATCTAGCATAGGTAGAGTAATGAAGGAGTTCATCAGTTTAATTTGAACTCCCGGCAGATATAAGAGTAGAAATAGATAGGTTCATTTTGCAAAAATAAAAATATACATTGTCAAAAGGCTGCTAGTTCAAATGCGCAAAAGAGAATAAAAAATGCTAGGAAAGGTAGTGGGGTAGGTAGAAATATCATTGATGTTAACCATGCTGTCACTTTTCAGAAATAGCATCAGAGAAGGGTGAAATTTTGCGCCAATGGGTAAGGCACTGGTCTTCATAAGCCAAAAATCTGAATTCTAGACACCTCATGATGAGGAGCTGCCCTCCCCAAATGGAGCCACCGTTAGTCATCAGTATTTTCACTTGTTAGTGATGACTAGATCCATAGCTGAGTTTTATAGAAGCTGATTTCCATATGTCAATTTGTCATCTAGAAAACCCTCATAAAACTTTTTTTCGCCCTCCTACTTTTCAGTCCGCCCATGTCAAAGTCAAAACTCATTATCACTATCCTATCTAGCTTCAGCCCTATTGGTCTGCCCATCAGCTTTAAAAGGAAAATCCAAGTCTGTTTCAAAAGCCTCCCCTATGTTAGGAAGTGGCGCTTTAAGGCATTTTACCCTTGGCAACCATCAAAAGGCCAAAAAACCTCCATCTGATACAGACCATTCATAACAGACCTCCCACTCTGCAAATCAAGTTGATCACAGCTCTAAGTCGCGCCATTTACACACCCCTAGGTCTCAGCACTGCATAAACCACAGTCTCAAGCTGATTATTAGGTGTTTCACAGTGTTTTATGGATTCTACAAAGACAGGAAATATAACATCATCTCAGAAGGAATTTCTTGAGTCTACATTTAGAAGAACAACTGCTTCTCAATGTAAACATAAGCCTGAGATATATCTGCAAGACAAAGAGTTACTCATCAAGACCTTGCAGCTTCCTTTCAGCATGAAAATCAATTTTGAGAAAAGAAAGACAATTGATCGCCACAAAGAACCGGAAATTTGTCATGGCCAAGAACCTCCTTCATTTACAAGCGTAGGGTTAGGCCTTCCTTCAGCCCACAGTTATAAATGTTTCTCGCCAATATTGACTTTAAGGATTGCAAAAGCCCAGGTTTGTTTTTTACTAGACAGTAAAATAGTGACTCTAGGTTTCTGAGTGTAAGTGATGATCATAAAAGGGCTAGGATCTGAAGTGTGCAAGAAAAGGGAAAACAGAGTTTTGGTCTTGTAAAGGAAGTCATTTGAAGTTTTCAAATCATATGAATTGTTAAAACCTTGGAGAGACATATCATTAGTGAAAACAGTTCTAATCATAAGCAGCCTGCTGTTCCAACAAGACCAAATTGAAGAAAAATTGACAAGTCATGTCATTACACAGGCAAAAGAAAACATGGTTGTTTTTCAAGGGTGCTAACCTCCCTACTCACAGAGATTATCTTTCAAATGACTTGGCATAAGTTGACCAAGGCAAATGGTGACATTTCAGTTCCCCTCAGCAAAGAGCAGTGAAATGAGACAGTGAAGAGCTCCTTCACAGGAAACATAAAGAGCAGCTATCCTGGTTTCACTTTCTAACTCTGATGCATCATCCCCTGTTTTGTCTTCTACCCACAGTCAAAGAAGAAAGCTCAAAGAGACCTAGCATTTGCATCTACAGTCAAGCAAAACCTGTCACCTAATTAGATTTACATTGCAGGCAAGATTCTAGCATAATACCCAGAGCAAAAATATGTTTGATCTAGTTTGCCTCTTACAAACAGGTATACAATCTCATCAAGTACAAAAGAGTTTTGGCAGAGTGTTTCAGGTTCTGGAAATCATCAAAGGCAAAATTTAAGTGCCACTGCTCCAAAAAGAAACATTTCCTCCTCTAAGTAGATAACAGTCAAAGTTTCAAAAGACATTTTATCCACAAGTTATGATCTCAGTTTTTGAAAACTTTGAAAAGCATGGAAAGAAGATCAACTGACAAGGGAAATTTGAGTTTTATCACCAAGAGATATCACCTTTGGAATTATGGATCATCATGTCCAAAAGAGGGTCATTTGACATATTGTCATTGTTTGGATGGTTTGAAACAAACACAGTTTTTCATTATTCAAAAGGACAGAGATATCATAAATGATATGTTTTGAGAAGAGGAAGCATTTCGAAAAGGGGTGCCTTTCTTAAATCACAGAGCCATGACTAAATCCAAATAGGGTCAGCAAATTTGGGCACCTGCAGTGGGAAACAGGTTGAAAAAGCAAGTAAAGACAGAATGCTGTCAAAGCAAGGTGAAAAGACAAACCCTATTCCCTTCAAATAATAAAGCAATCTTCAGGATTTTTATATAGTTTTGAAGTGGGGTTTACATGAAAAATGCCATCAACAGTGTTAAAAACAAAGTGGCAAAGGATGGTTTGATATTCATCAGGGTATTATTCAAAATTTGGGTTGCTATGTTAAAAGGTCACCAGGGAGACAAAGCCATACAAAGACAAAGGTTAAAGAGCGCTTGGGCAGTTCGGTTCAAAATGTGTTTCTGACAAAATGGAGATGAAATTTACAAAATTGAGAGAGGTTTTTGTCCCTCATAGGTTCAATAATAATTACTTCAGTTTCTACACAGGTATCATGGTTTGTGAGAAACGTGAAAAATTCAGATGTCACGGGAAAATTTCTGCACCAGGATTCATCATTTTGACCAGTGATGGGACAGTCAGATTTTGAACAACCAAATTGATTCCAAATGAAAAAATTCAAATTTTTATGGAAAGTATACTTCCATAGCTTTCCGATGAGCCATCTCGGGCCAAATTCCAACAAAAGGAAGGCATCCAAAAGTAGCCTGCAATCAACGCTATGTTTTTCTGCACCAGCATTCGCCATTTTTGACCAGTGATGGGACAGTTAGTTTTTGAAGGATCAAATGGACACAAAATGAAAAAATTCAAGTTTTTCTGGAAAGTAGACTTCCACATATTTCCAACAAGCCATCTCATGCCCAATTTCGACACCGGGAAGGCATTCAAAAATGTCCTACAAACAGCTCGATGCATTTCTGCACCAGGATTCACCAGTTTTGACCAGTGTTGGGAAAATCATTTTTTGAACAATCAAATGGACTCCAAATGGAAAAATTCAAGTTTTTCTGGAAACTAGACTTCCACAGCTTTCCAACAAGCCATCTCGCGCCCAATTCCGACACCAGGAAGGCCTTCAAAATGGACTGCAAACTTGCGCGACCCTCCTGGAAAAGTGCTCGACGCGCCTGTGCACAAAATTTACAAAGGAATACACTGCTGCGCGACGCGCCTGTAGCAGTGCGCGGCACTCCTGTGGCATTGGTCAAAATTCACTCAAAAACCTTCAAAAACTCTTTCCATAGCTACTCAAACCCTCAATTCAAAGATTGCCATCGATATTCAAGGTATTTATACACCTCCATGCTCCTTTCAAAGCTGTTGAGTGATGAAAAGGGGGTTGAAATCCATAAGTCTAAATCACAACATTGAGTTTTGTTAAGAGGTATGTGTTTGTGTTAAAAAATCAGAAATTGTTATATCACTGTTAGCCTAATATCTGCATAATAGAATTGGTGCATCCTGTTGGTATTAGAAACCAAATAACCATGCTCAAAACAAGTGGAAGGGTAGAGCAGTTTTGGAGGAAAAAACACAAGGTTTTAAAGGGCAAAACAGTGGATTCCTATTGATGATTAAAAACCTCACAAACTTCCCTCCAAACAGCATTAAAAGGTGCAGAGCAGTGCCCAAGGAGAGGAACACAGTATCTGAAATAAACAGAGCAGTGGGCTTAAATTCCATGAAAGTGATCACTATGTAAGTGTTGTTGATTCAAAAGGCATCTTTGTGGGTTAAAAAAGGGCAAATAACCACTATTTCCTCTTTATTCTATAAAGCTGATGTCAATAAGTAGAGCTACTTTTGCATTTGAGGTTGTTTTTGTTTGACTGTGGGTAGGAAATATTGGATACAAGGGCAGTGTGTTGGTTAAAGGAGCTTTGCTGTCTGACTGCCACAGAGCTGTTGTGTTCACATCAACACAAGGATCTTGATGACTCTCCCTATAACACAGTGACCTTTTTGACTGTGTTTGTTCCTTTTGCTGACTATGTGATGGTTCTTGACTCTACCTTTTGAGTGGCATACAAAGAGAAAGGACAGTGTTCACTGCGTTTACCACTTGACTGTCTTTTGTTTTTCCAGCTCATATTGATAAGTGGATGTGCATATAGAGTAGATGTTTTTTCTGCACAGGCAAGGGTTACATTGATAAGGGGCCACTGATTATTTTGAAAGAAATAAGCTGCTACAGCCTCTGTTGAAACCTTATAGCTTGTTTAACTCTGTCACCTTTGTTCTCTAACTGTGAATTTGACTGTATATTTACACTGAGGTTTGATTGCATAAGCCATAAGTCTGTTGATTCATTAGCACAATAGGAAAGGTAGGTTTTGTTATGATTGGAAGGTCTACCTTGGGACAAAGATACAGATGTATTGTTGACCTCTAAACCTCACAAGAACAAGGTGATTTCTTGACACTTTGAACAGACAATTCACCTAACAGTTGGCTACTTTTCACTATATGGTCTCTTATTGAGAAATCTACTGACAGAGATACTTTAAAGGTGGACAGACCTTTTTCTGATAAAGCAGGGGTTTTTATATTGAAAGGGGGCATTTTGCAAACATCTAGAAAACATTGTTGCCCTATCAAAACAAGTGAGTTGACAGGATAGGACAAAGTCTTGTTTGGAGGACAGCAACAAGAGCAAGAAGAGAAGAGTGCTGGGCAGCAGCAAACTGATGATAAGGGAAACAGCTTGAGCAACAGAATGAGCAGGAAATTGAGACCGAGCAGCAGAATGATAGTGATGAACAAGGAGGCTAAAGAGGAAGCGCCCGGCACGGAAGGAGGAGAAAGGGATATCAGCACTTGATATTTTAGCCTCAGCTTCAGAGCATGTTGTTAGGGACCCCTGAGGGTCATGCATGCCAATTTTGGGCCCATTTCGGCAACTTTTTGTTTTTTGGCATTTTTTAGGTTTTTGGTCGAAAACTCATAATTTCTCCATTTCAGTTTGAGGATTTGCCAAGGGAGGAGGATGATACCAGTTGATGCCATAATTTCATGATCAATTCCTCAGCGATTTTCAGAGCATTTGGAGATCATTCACCCCCTCAAATTGGCGAAAAATGCTCACTTTTTGCACATTCTGCCCGGCATATCAGCACTCTGCTATTTCCTGGCTTTTTACACACAGGTACAGATTTGGAAGACTTCTAGGTATCAGATTGAGATGATTTTAGTTGCTCCAGAAAGTAGACACAGAAAGCTTTCCAACGAGCCATCATGAGCCTCGTTTCGACACCGGGAAGGCTGCCAAATGTTTCCGGAAAGTCAGGGGACCTTTTCCTGATATAAATTTGAAATATTTTTGTAATTTTTGAACCTCAAAAATCTGCTTTTTCCAAATGTGCATTTAGCTATTTTTGCACTTGGAAAATTATGCAAAGTCAATGTAATTTCCGTTTTTAGCATTTTTTTAAGATATTTTATGGGATATTTTGTGCCTTGGGCTTTGCAAATCCTCAAGGACAAGTTTAGATATTTTGATTAGGCCAATGGGATAGCTAGTTGCACCATGAGGTTTTCCTCACTTGAGCCTATTTATTCCACAAGGCTTCATTGTAAAACAAGGCTGAACTTGAGAGAAGAATCAATATATTGGTCATATGAGATTTGAAGAACATACTTGTGTTATGATTTTGGACCGCCTCTTGGATGCTTTTGATGAATGATGAAGGATTGTTGATGGATTCCATGACATGGTAGAATGGTATAGTGTTTCTTGCTTTGTTGTTGTCTTCTAGTTTTCATTCATGATACATGCTTCTTGCTGCTATAGATCAGTAGAGATTAAGTTTGAGACATGCCCATGGAGGCACCTCAAAATTCCTGAATCTTCATAGCTTTTATGTTTTCTTCTTCCTTAGTTATACTAAAGAATTCTTAACTGCTCTTTAGTAACTTAAGGATATTGTTGCTAGTTTTATTCATAAGTTCTATGCATGTTGAGTAGGATGTATGGTGTGCCCTGCTTACCTATAAGCTGTCCATAGTTCTGTCCATGAAACTATCTCTTTGACTAATTAGTTTATCATCTTGTTGAACCAAGGAGGCCTAGTCCCGATCTAGCCCTTTTCCTAAAACTATGAAAGCTTGTTTGTCAAAGTGCCCAATAACTTAAAGACTGTGTTTAGGCGTTCCGGCATAGTATTTTGAGTTGTTAGTCCATCTTATGTGTTTTCCCCAAAGTCTGATAGCCATTTCCCAAAGTTAGAAGGTCTTATACTTCTATGCATGGCTGGAATGTTTGATTTCTATGTATTAATTAGCTCATAGTTACATTTAGCATGATTAATGGCTTGCTATAACATGTTTATGTCTGCTATCAACTAGTTACACTTGAAATCCCTCGTCTTTCATAAACTTGATGTTCATTTACTCCATTTTTCCCAAAGATCCCTTCTACCGTGAATCAAATCGGCCCTACAGCAGCCTTACATCATCATCAGATAGCCTCCTTGACCTTTTTGACCCCATAGCCCAGTTTATCTACATCTTGTTATCCAGTTTATATCTTTGATCAATTTTATCCCTCACAAACTTAAAAAACCTAAAAATCAAAAACTCACTTCATAACTAGCCTAATATCAGAACACCATAAGCAAACACACCGACATCCTTTACATCTAATAGAGAGAGCCCTCTCTGAGTCCAGGAAGGCTAGGTCCTTGGGCTCCAAAGCTTGGTTTGATGTTACATCGTTATTTGGCTCGCCAATCGGCCAAATCACGGGACCCTAACACTTACGAGTTTACTTAACAACTCGCTATAGCATTTGGTAGAAAGTAATTTAAAGTTTAAGAATTCTATGATTTGAATTATATTGAGAAATTTCTTTTGATATAGGTATTTTTTTATCGATTCATCATATAGTTATTTTGTTATCGATGATTTCAGATTCATATATACACATTTTTCTATCGATGATTCCAGTGTGGTTCATGTTTAAGAAAGAGATATGTGGAGTTCCAAAATTGGACAATAAAATACCAGAAGTAATTTCTCAATTTATAATAAGATACACTAGTGAAACGAGAATTTCCTCCATATTTTTGGAAGGAACATGTTTTCAAATCCCTGATTCCATCTTACAATATTAGCCATCTCTGTCGATTGATTAATGCCCATCACTATAATAGCTCTACCTCCATTTTTATAGTTAACGACCTGAAATAATTATAGGTTTCAACATTAGGCGAGAAGCGTATAAAGACATTAATATTAATTATAGGTTGCACCATCGGTTGAGAAGTGTATAGAGATATTAATATATGAGATTAAGAATGTGTTTAGATCTATGGGCTATGGGGAGATTAATCCTTCTACATATGATATTGCTTGGGTAGCAATGATTATAGTAGTTGATGACTCTGGAAAGCCTTAGTTTTCTGCCATGAGAAGAACAAGATCACAATCATAAGTGACAAGGGTATATTGAGCAAGGAGGAGATTGAGAAAAATTTTCATGACGATGAGAAATCCAGGTTCGAGGATACAGTGCACAAAAAGAAATTGGATGTCAGGAATTCCCTTGATAATTACACTTACAACATAAGGAACATTATCCGAGTGATCGAGGATGCTCTTGAACGTACTATCGACTGGCTTGACCAAAATGAGCATGGCAAGGCCGACAAGTTTTATGACAAGATAAAGGGGATGGAGAGAATTTGCAATTTCATACATCATGAAGATGTGCATAGGTTCTAATATGGGTTTTTTTGGGTGCTAAGATGTGCATCTCAATCTCGATCCAAAAATGGGACTGCTAGATATGATCTCGATCTCAAGATTCGGAATCTTAAACTCACTCACAGAGGTGGTTGGATCAACTAGCCCTGTTATTCGTGATGCTTGGTCTCGGTATCACTATTGGACCGAATCTAGGTAGAACAACTGCATGCACTTGGCTCTGCTGCTTATGGTGTTGTATAAGCATCTGAGTAAGCAAACCAATTGATAATCTACCTGTTGCGTCATTTTATTTGAACCATAACCTAATTTTTAAATGTTACATCTCTCTTTTTTTAGTCCCAACTTTACACACAAACTACATGTAGAATTCATGACAATGCATTTCTCACTTATGATGTGTGTTTGTAATTTTTAGATAGATATTTGGGGTTTATGTGGGGTAGATGGAGAAGCACGTCATAATGTTTAACTAGTTCCATATTTCTTCATCTAGAGTACTGATGTTATAATTCGAAATCGATTTTACTGCTAAGGAAACACTATAATTATGCAGGGCATTATTTTATGGCATAATTACAGCTGCTTGTCGTCATCACATCAAAAGTAGCGAATCACATGGTTTTGTCAGGGTGAACATGGACTATTGTGACGAAGACTTTGTTATTTTTTCTATTATCTGGCCGCATTTTTTTTTTGGGATTCCAATATTTGAAATTTAGGATCCCACAATGAGTTTTCAGCTGCCATAGTCGATCGCTAATGATTAGGATCACACTAGCAGCAACACCTAGAAGCCTGCACTGAATTTCGTTCAGGTAATCGACAATTTTTAAAAGTATATTTATCTCTTACGGTGTGTTTGTTTTTTTGTATTTTTTAAGATATATATTTGGGGTTTAAGGAGTTCATTCCTTCTCTTTGAGTGGATAGGAATGAACACCATGCTCATTTTTTTCATGGCAGGCAAGGGTATATTCTCAACATTTGTTAATAGATGGTATTATGACACTCCTAATAATACCTTGGTATCTATATCTATCTGAGTTCTCATTTTCACACTCTCTCACCCACAAAATTTCTTTGTTTATTATGTTTTTTTCACATTATTATAATAATGTTCATGAAACCTAGAGGAATACTAGCACTCTTTGATAATTATACCCACACTTCCCTTAATTTAGTCTCACAACAAACAAATTTTCCAAAACAATAACAATATACATGATTTCTCTTGTTCTAAAAAATACATTGCATTCCATATACATAAGCCTTTCATCAAAAAACAATTTGAATTTCAACAATTATAGAAAATAGTAAACCATAATTTGAACATCCTACTACTCAACACTTAGTAAACAACTTCAAACTCCAACTATCATCTTCAAGCTTTCTAGCTGGTTGATTTCTTCTTCGACCTTCAGGATCACACATATTTGACTCCCAAAAAGTAGTCATTTTGATAAATCATCTACTCTTGTGTTAGGTTCTCTACAAGCATGATGATAGGATATGTTGGAGAAGAATGTCTCCAGTTTTTTCATCTGACCTAGCATAAGGTGCAAATTTATATTCCCCATTTTGTAGCAGCCCTTCATCTAGTATATAACCACATCATAGTCACCAAAAATCAACAATTTTCTCACCTCCATGTCTGTTGTCAGTTTCATTAAGATCATTAGATCCATTAACTCAAAATAGTTATTAGTACTGCACCCAAGCCTACATTGAAATTAAGGAAAAGAGAATCATTTAGAAATAAGGTACCTCTTGTAGTAAAAATAGTATGTTGCTCTTGGCTAGCACCATACAAGTCACCCCAATTTATCAATTCATGGTTTCTTCCGCATCCTGGGTTTCTGTGTCTTTTGATGTATTTTTTTTCTTCCAAACATTGACCTTATATTATATGCACATTGAAATGGAGGAATGGGTCTCTCCTAAAATATATCATCATTTCAAGCTAATGATATGCTCCAAGAAACCACAACAAAAAGATCTCTAAAACATTTAATTTCTTTATTATGGGTACAGTTCTTCAAAGCCTCCTCGATAGTATGCACTTTTCACCCTTCCCTACAATTTTTCAGTTACTTCATCACTTCCCTTACCTTACTTGGATATTTGGAATTGTTAATACATTATCAACTAGTTCTCTTTCCTTCTTACATAGTGTACACTACCCTAGACCATTCTTGCTGCATTTTTGAAGTATTTTCCAAGTTAGTGCTTTGCTCCAAAGATCTAATGGCAGCTAAAACTTTGAATTTAGAGGAGCATAAGACTTCCATGGAATATTTCACCTCCAAGCCTCCTCTTCCTTAGTTGTATCTACAAACTTTTCTTTGTACCCTAACATAGGAGTATATCCCCCACGACACAATTCCTTGAGTAAAAAAAAACATCCTCCTTGCTTATTCTGATATGAATCTTCTTATGTTGATCCAAAAATACCTTCCAGTGGCGTATTAACCTATTTTTCAAACCAAACTCCTTTCCTTTCTTCCATCTTTGTTGCCAAATTGAGGAAAATATTGCATCAGCTCCCTAACCTGGGGTATGAACTCCTTGATGTTGCAAAGTAAAATCAAATCTAATGATAATATGTAGGCTTATCTAGATCGAATCTATGGATTAGCCATTATTATGATTTTATCCCCTTTTCCAACTCCCCATACTAACCGTACACCTACCAAAGTGAAAGTCAGTGCCAATGATTTCCAAACTATAGACCCATTTTGGATAGTTTTGTTTTCCTTTCTATCTCATTATTCCATGTTAAGGTGCTCAATGTGATTTTGGTATATGACATGCCTCCAAAGCCCCTATTTGGAAATAATTTTCCATCGAATTTTGGTAGCTACAACTTTTCCAAAGAAGTGAATATATTTGAAATCCAAACCTCTAGTTTCTTTTGGTTTAGACTGCAAGGACTAGCATTTGAAAAGTGGAATGCCCTCTTTCTTCCTCTTACCCATCCAAAAAAACTTTAAATCATTTCTTTCTAATTATTTCAATACCCCTTAGGATGTAGGCCATAATATACCAATAGATTGGACTTACTTCCCACACTTCCTTGGCCAATGTCAATCTACCTCCCAAGAAAGCCATTGATTACACCAATGATTATTTTTTTTTTCCTATATTATTTATCAACCACTTCTAGTGATTATTGAAATGCGGATACTTAAATCCTTCTTGAAAAGTTGAGAGGTAAAACGAGAATACATACAAGATAATTCTAAGTTATTCCTCCTCTACCCAAGTAAAACCAAGTGAATTTTTCTACATATTGATTTCCATCCTAGAAACTGTATAATATAGATCAAGGGTTTCCACTAAATTTTTTAAATATTGTCAATGTGAAACTGTTCAATGGTCTGATGAAATTTCACTGATAAAGACAAGATTCTTCCAATCCATGTTGCATCTTTCCATTAACAATGTGTACTTGTGTAATACAGTGTTGTCTCTTCTTTTGCGTTATTTTGAATTTGCATTCAGTGATTTAATTGGAATATATGATATTAATTAATTGCTTTCAATTGTAGTTGCTGATATACTATTATTTTTCTCCACTATGTTGTTATTTGTGGTCCTTTGGGTTGTTTCTTCTTGTTTTTCTTTACTAGTTGAAGGGATTGGTAATTTTATATTTTACCATATTGCTTGCTGGTTCTATATAGATTTAATTGACATATAATAGGTTGTTTCTATTTTTTGGATGCTTGTAATATTTTTGGTACATGAGAATGACTTTTTATAATGTTCATCTCCCTAACATTCACATAGGACCTTCATTGAAAACTGTGAGGGGGGTTTCAAATTCATGTTCGATAAAACCCTTCTCTAGGATAAAAAGGAGGTCATTCCTACTCTTTGAGTGGATAGGAATGAACACCACAAAGAGTGACCATTCAAAATAAACCAACTTCAAAGCCTTGTAATTTCTAGTTCAATATTCTAGGCAACCTTCTAGGCCCTCCAAATGCTCCAAGCAGTAAAAGTCCCTTTCACATTCACAATGGTTTGGTTAACAGTCAAAGTCTGTAAATTTACATTTTGTGGGTATGACCTCTGTTGTTTTACATCTATAGAAACTTGCAGGACTAGAAGCAATTAGGCACCAACTTCGTGTAAGGGTTATGGTGGTAGAGGTACTATTATTATAGGCTCACCAGATGAAGGTTATTCAAATCTCAAATAAAGAAGAACCAAACTGAATCCGCATTAAATATGTCAAACATTCACACAAACAGGACTCCAAAGCCATACATGTTTCCTGCTTGTCAAATATTCTGCAAATATTTATGGGTAAGATTCACTGTATTTATGGATACATTTGCGGAAACAATTTTTGTACCATGTAATTAACCTACTTGACAAATCTCAATTTTTTTTAAATATAAAATCTTTTAATATTATTTTCTACAAATATTTATGAATATTTGTACCATGCAGTTAGCATGCTTGACAAATACAAGAATATAAAATATTCAGTTTGAATGTTACTAGACTCTGGTGTGGGAAGATTAAAACAAATGGGATTGGAAAAAGGATGGGGAGACAATGCAAAGAATCTCATTGATATGATTCATTTTTTGTTGGAGGTCCTTTAGGCATGTGATCCATCGACTTTGGAAATGTTTCTAGAAAGGATTCCTATGTTTTTTAATTTTGTGATTATTTCACCTTGTGGTTATTTTGGGAAAGAAATTTTAGGAATGCGAGACACAGGTTGATAGGTAAAAAAAAAATTTATAATTGCAACGCCCATTCCATGATATCTTCTCTTTATTGTTTGATTGTATTTTCAACTTTTAATTTGATTTTGTTTTGTCTTTTAACTATAAAATTGTGCATACTTGGTATCATATCTATTTAAACGACATCCAAAACTTGATAATATTAGTATAATAGTTGTTTTGTGTTAAAATATTTTTAGATTCAAATTTTATAGATATAAAATATAAAAAAAAAAATCAATTCATTCGTTTGATTGTTGCTTGGCTTTGGTGTATGCAGGTTACATGAAATGTGATTGGAAAAAGGATGGGGAGACAATGCATAACATGACTTGGATATGATTCATTTTTTGTTGGATATCATTCAAGCACCTAAGCCATAAACTTTGGAAATGTTTCTAATAGGGATTCCTATGGTTTTTAATGTTGTGATTATTTCACCTCATTGGTTATTTTGGGCAAGAAAATGTTTTAGGAATTCCAAAAAAGACAACGGTGGACATGTGAAATTTTTTTAATAATTGCAATATACATTCCATGATATCTTCTCTTTATCGTTTGATTGTATTTTGAAATTTTATTTTTATTTTTTTTTGTATTTTAACTATAAAATTGAAAATACTCGGTGTCATGTCCATTTAAACAACAACCAAAGATTGAAGATGAACTTATTATTACATGATATTGATTTAAATCCTTTTATTTGTTTTGTGTTAAAATATTTTCATGGCTATTAGAAAATTTTAATTTCATGTTGTTATTTGAGCACATGTTATCTATATACTTTACCAAGTTCATGCATTAGAGAATGAAATGTTGTTGCAAATAAAATGACAAGGATTAGATTTCGCATCTCAGATTATTTGTTTTCACAAGATATCTACAACTTGAGCTTTTTAGCATGTAAATTGGTTGACATGATTGTGCTTAAGCTTTCCCTTAAGGTTGAATACTAAGTTACTAAGGTGTTATTTTTTATAGTGACAATTTACTTACTTTGTTTATACAGGTCATCTGGCGACATAGTGGCCACTATCGCCCAACTAAAGAAAACTTGATCAAGTTTCTTGATTTTATGGGGAAAAATGACTTTGTCATTTCTTACGTTCAAGTATATGTCGTATACATTCTTTATAGTCTATTTTAGTTTATATTCTAGTGTTCATCATCTTTCATGAATTACACTTTGCACTGTATCTTCTTTTGTTTCTAGAAAAGGAATTCAATGATGATGGTAAGAAGCAAGAGCTGGAGAAGGAGGAGAACAATAACACTAGAGGGACAAACACAGAGAGAGAGAGAGAGAGAGAGAGAGAGAATAGAATTGGTTTAGTGATACCCTTGGAACCAATATCCTGCATAAGACACACACATAGAGGTTGATGGTCAAATATTCAGAGTTGGTGAATTCACCTGCAATGCCTTGGAACCACAATGATAATGTTTTGAAGTAATGAAACAACATTTTAGGTGTAAATTTTATTCCAACTAATATTAAGTTGGAAACTCCTATTGTAATCCTTGAAATTTCATATAATATAATTTATTTGGTTGAAATTATTTATAGGTGCACTTGATATTGTTTCGTATTGTAATTTACATATGTAACTTTGCATTTTTCTATTAGATAAACATGCACATTGTATGGATTTTTCTTTTAAATTTAACCACAAAATCATACTAATTAATTTATGTTTATTAATAATGAACACATAAAATCAATCTAAAACTACTAAATTAGTAGTTTATATTGACTAATGATGAACAAATAAAATGAATGTGACTAGATTAGTTGTTTATAATGATTATTTATGAAAGAAAATGAAATGAATATAAACTAATAAATTATTCATTTATATAATGAATATGAAACTACCAAAAAAATATAAATGACTACTGCAAATGATAAATTTGTGATTACAAATGATGACTAAATTTTGCATATATACGACTATTAGTAGCTAATTTTTAGTATTTTAAAACACGACCAACATTTAGTCATATTTCTTTGGTCATTAATTGGTTTCAAACTATGACTAAAATTTGCATATATATGACTATTGGTAACTAATTTATAGTATCTTATAACACGACCAACATTTTGGTCATATTTCTTTGGTCATTAATTGGTTTTCTCGGGTGATCAATAGTAATAAATTTTGTTGTATATTTGGTTATTAATTGTGACAATTAATGAATAAATCAATGAATAAATTTATGACTAAATATACTACTAGATGATGAAATTGAGACAATAAATTAATGACTAAGCTAAAAATGACCAAAAGTTGGTCACGTTATAAGATACTGTAAATTAGCTACTACTGATCACCGATTGAAAAATGGTCATTTATATGAAAAATTTAGTCGTTTTTAGTAACTAATTATCCATTTTGTACTAGCAATGAGAAAAATATCAATATTACCTTCCATAAAAACACCCACAAGATGAAGACCAGATTCGAGCTCCCTTGTGACTGGTTATTGTACTTTCTTTGTTACAGAATTCGACCAAATGAGTGTAAGAGTGAATACGACCCTCTAGAGTCAAGAACTTGACCCCTTGGAAAAACTGAACTTGACTCCACGGAACAAAGGATTCCAGCCTCTTTCACAATACTAAACTTGGCCTTCCTTGAGATGAAATTGACCAACAATGAATAAGGATGAACTCAACCCTAAATGCAATGTTCACTTCCTTTCTAAGAATTATTGGGAGGTTGGAGACTTAGAGGTTAATGTCAAAAATACCAGTTACATTGATCCAAACTTGATGCTAATGCGCAAAGATAGCCTTTCCAGCAACAAGGAAGGTCTTTGTACATAGAAATATCAAATCAAGCACAAACTATCATATACGGTCATTGAAAATGGAAACCAAAATAACCTTCCCTTGCTTCAATTGGAAAAGGAACTAAAATTACGAAACTCAACTCATAACAACTCACATTAGCTTGGATAGGTCAAATATGAAAATTAGCTTGTGCTAATCACTTGACAATATGATGATAATAAGTGCAACTAATTTCTCCTCTTCCTTGAAGTAATATAAGTGGCATTTAAAAAATAAAAGGAAGCCTAAAAGAGAGGAATGCCACAAATGCAAATATATTGTAGTACATAAAATCAAAAATATGATGAAGTTAATTAATGGAGTAATTTATGGAGAAATCAATGGGGTAACTGGTGGTTATTTGTCTCCTAAAAACGGGAGTTACAATTATATTTTTACAAATACACGGTGATACATTCCCACTTGGCACTTTTCACTTAGTATTACTCTCTCCTCTTCCTCCTTGCTTACAAGGAATTGTTACCTAAATTAGCAAAATGGAAACCAATATGTCTTCCCTCACAAGGAAGCCACATGTTTTACATTGAAATGGGTGGGTGTGATATTTATTTGGTTGATGAATGGGTAAGAACAATAGAACCTATCACCATGGATTTCTCATAATTCTACATGAGGTTTCAAAAGAATGGAAATTCCTACATGCTCAAAGCTTTCAAAGCAACCATTAGAGAAATAATCAACTACCATTGTATGGAAAAGATTCTGAAAAAAGGCCATTGGTTTGAAAATGGGGGATATGTGAAATGGCTTCCATTTTGCTACTTTAGTTGGTGAAATATTTAGCTATTTTTTGTACTTCCTCATAGCTAACATTCTACGGGTGTTTTTCATAGGACCATTGGGTCCATCAAAGGGGTTATCCAAATTTTAGCCAACATAATCAATTTACCAAAACAAATTTGTTAAGAGGGGCCACAAGTAATGGTATGAGCTGGTCCACGAAAAATGAAAAATTAGTTACTGTAACGTGACACCACGGCAATCAATGTTGCACAAGGATTTTTTTGAGCTAGGTCTCCTGTAATCGTATTGGTAGGCCCTAGACATTTTTTCAATTTGAGGGGAGTATTACTCTTGACACTACGAAATGTGTAGGAACTTTCATACTTGAAAAACATATGGTTTAGAGGAAAAGGCTAGGATTTTTAGGGTCCTAAGTATAGAGGAGTGTCATGTTATATAGCAGGGCTCTATGTCTGCCAGGGTTTGAACCTTGGGCATTAACATGGCAACAACCCAGCTCAACCAGTAGACCACAGCCTGGCAGAGTCTAGACCAGTACCTTTATTTGTGGCATATTGTCATTCTTTAATGGGGCATGCCCTTATAGAAGTCGAAACTTTGTCTACCATTCATAATGTTTTCTTTATACATAGTGAATCATCTTGTACTTGTATAGAATTCACAACATTAGAATAAAACTAGTCATAGGGGAAATTCCTTCATGTCAAGGAAGCCCCTTAATTTTTATTTCTTCCTTAATTAAATTTTAATATTTTAGTGGCTTGTGCCCAAATAATTAAAAATAATATGTATCATTATGTGTTTCATGATATTTACTGAAGCATCAAATTGGTCATTATTATTATGTCACAAGAATTGAGGTTATGTAGTTAACCGTTAAGCACTCTAAATGTCATGTGCTATTGAATTCAACCTCAAATAAAGTAGACATGACAAGAAACAAGAAAAACAGTGTGGATTTTAAGAGTGGAATATAATAGAGTAGATGGAAAATAAGGAAATCATATATAGACTCGGGAGTAAAAGTAAAATCAGTCAATTGGGTCTAAATCCAGTGGTTGAGAGGAATAATTCTTACCCTCCTGGCCCAGATTCAAATCCCATTTGTGACATGTTCACTCTTTGTGAGCCAATTACTAATTGAGGGTCTTCATGGGCCATGAATCACCCTTGCTTACCAAATGGAGGGTGAGATACTTCCTTAAATGTTAAAAAAAGAAAAATGTATGTAAAACAATAAAGTATTATCAATATACTGTAATCACCTCTCTCTAGGTCCTTTCAAGAATAATCCACAATTACCATAGAAAGACATGAATAATTTCTAGTTGAATGAAAATGAACCCTTAAATTTATTAGGCCACATCTATTATCAATCATAGGAAGTGTGTCTAGTTCCATCACTTAAATACTATAAACTTATAACACGTATAAAAAGAGTATATCATAGTTACTCTCATCATAAAAGGGTCATTCCAAGATATTATGAGCTTGCTCGAGGAAAAATATTATTTGTGTCATGTAATGGATGCTCATATCACATAATAATCCTTTCACTTGATTTAATCCTTAAGGAATATTCACAACAAGATATGTATTAGAATCACATGATTCTGAGGAAACTAAACATTAGGGGCAAGTTAGTACACCCACATATCTTTGAAATTTTGTTTAATTTCTAGATATATAGAAAAATATTGGTGAAAAATGGGAGATTAATGTCAGATACAGATAAATCTTCAATTTTATTAAAAAAAAAATCCGTAAACAAGCCCCCTGAAATATTAAGAGATGTAACACAATACATGTTCCACTCAACTCTTGGACATGCTAAATGGAAACTTGTGGTTTTGGATTAATATTGTAGCATTTGAACATAGTGAAGCATTTTGATGGTTGTTTGGTCCCCTGAAAATACTTGGGATCATATGAAATTTTGGAGAAGGACATGGATTCTGTTCATTTTTATATGCCCGCTTATCTGCAACTACTTCTCACAATTAATGTTCTAACTATGGAGCTTATAAATCTTGCACCATTGCCAAATACATTCTGATTCAAATCTTGTTTGGTGACATGTCTAAAAGAAACAAGAGTTTCTTATATACAGAATGTAAGAGGATATGTGGAGTGTTTATGCATAATGTTAAAGAACTACTTTGGATCTGTCACTTATCAGGAGTCAGAAGTAATAATAGATCGAGTGTGCTTATGATATATAATGTTGGTAAAAGGAAACAAAGTTATTCTAAAGAATATTATTAGTGATCTATTAAATGCTCCTATTTTTCATCTCCATGTATTCTAATTCTTTGATGCATGGTAACAGGTATGTTGTTGTGGGAAATGAACCATTTCTCATGAGTTACAATGGATGTTTTCAAGAATTTGTACTCCCTACAATGCTCAAACTTGCTAGCCAAATAAAATTTATGGTTCCTTGCAATACTGATGTTTATCAGTCTACGTTGCCATCAAAAGGAATCTTCGGGCCTGGTGTGAATAAACTATGCAACAACTTGTTTCTTTTCTCAAAAAGAAATGGATCTCCCTTTGTGGTCAATATTTCTCCCTTCTTAAACCTTTATCAAAATAAAAATTATTCAGCAGACTATGGATTTTTGAAAATAAGGCTCATCCACTGGTTGATGGGAAGAATATTTACAACAATTACTTTGATGGAAACCTGGATACACTTGAATCAGCCATGAAAAAAATTGTCTTTGGACATATTTCCAATTGTTGTTGGACAGGTTGGATGGCCAATAGATGAGGGATTCAATGCAACTATGAACAATGCAAAAAGATTCATTCAAGGGTTGGTAAATCACATCATGAGCAACAAGGGCACCCCTCTTAGGCCTGGAAATCCCCCAATCGAAACATGTATTTCTAGTCTGCTAGATGAGGACCAAAGGAGCATTCTACATGGAAATTGTGAAAGACATTGGGGCATATTTAAATCTGATGGTCAGGTTAAATATGAGATTGACATAGGGCAAGACTTAAAGGGTCTGGTGAATGCAGAAATTTTTTTATACCTCTCTTCAAGGTGATGTGTTTCAAATGATAACCATGATCTTAAAAATGTATCAAGGCATGTGGAACAAGCCTTCTCAACTTCAGATTGTACAACCCTCTTTTCTAGAGGTTCTTGCAATCATATTAGGTCACCAGGAAATATCTCATATGCTTTTAATAGCTACTATCAATTTGACAATCAAACAGTTTATAGTTGCAATTTTTATGGTCTTGGGATTATAACAATTGTAGACCCGTCCATAGGAGATTGCAGGTTTTTGGTTGCAACTAATGACTTGTATGCTTCTGGTATGTACAATAGTATAAAGAAGCATTGGATAGCCCAATGGACATTTCTATTATCTACTCTGAATTTTCTTGGCATTATGTTATATATTATTGTACCTAATAGCCATATTTCTATTATTTTTTCTCTAACTACATGGTTTTCTAATATCTTGTTCTATTTATTCATGGCCAAAGGTAAAATGGGGCATGTTGGGATTTTCACCTATTTTTCCAAACAACTGACTCAATAGCCAAATGTAGTAGACTGAACACTTTAATCTCCTTAATACATTACCCGAGGACAAACATCATATGATGTTGCTTGTAGGTTTGTTGCATAGGTTATAGTAAAGTATTAAAGGTGATCTTAGTGTCCATAGGTTCTAGTAAAGTCTTGAAGGTGATTTGTGTCCACAGGCCTACGATTTGGTTGAAATGTGGTTAAGTCATATTATTGTTCTATTTTTGTATTTTCTACAGAGAAATCTTGGGTTTACAAGCCTCTCTCTTGCAGATGAGAACATATGATGCATATATATGTTTCCTAATATGTAGTCTGGTACATCTTCAAGTCATGCTACAAGCTTACAAAGTGAAGGAGAAGTGGGCATATCCTGTGCTGGATGACAAAGTTGGAATATGCAGTGCAAATTCCTAGAGGTTGAGTACAAGTATGAGAGAAAATTTATCTTTAATGAATTTCATGGTACATAAATATGTTGTTTAAACAACTAATTTAAGCAATACTTTGCATTGAATATATATAAAGTTGTTGGAAATGTTGTCATTGATGGCAAAGGAGACAACATAGAAGAGAGAGAGAAAACGAGGCAACAAGATGCAAAGAGGGTCAAGAAGAAGCAAAAGAAGCAAGGCAGTAAAAGACTGAGGACACAGAGACAGAGAAAGGAGGCAGAACTAGAGGAGGCAGAGCCATGAGATGAAATGGTCGAACAACAGAGGACATAGAGACAAAGAAAGGAGGCAAAACCAAAGGAGGCAAAGTAGCAGAGGTGGAGATAGAGAATACAGAGGCAGAGATGAAACAGTCGAGCAGCAGAGGTGGAGAAAGAGAATACAAAGGTAGAGCCGTTAAAAAACCAACAGTGAAATTATTACAGGAGATGTGGAACCGTGCAGCAAGGGTGCAGAACCAAGAAAGGAACCGAAATTTCATAGCAAAAACATAATGGAGTCGGGCATTCAACATATGGATGCATTGTATAGTAATGTTGACAACGCTAGAGGAAACAGGAGTGAAAGAGAAATTCCTTTAACAAGAGTTAAAAATATGAAGACTGGAACCCAGAGTCAAGGGCGGAACCTTAAATGAACAGTTAAACCAAAGTTGTTGAAAACCAGTGGGTTTGCGCATTGGTTGAAGTGGTAAGCAGTATTGCCAAAATGAACGCGATATATGTCATTGGTGGACACGTGTCCTTGGGTGGTATTTGGATACCACTTACATCGCGTAATTTCTAAGTGTTAACCCTCAGCCCAAAGAAAAACGTGATATCAACAGTATCCGTCCGATTTCCAAGATCGAAAGATCTACGGTGATTACACTTGCACAATGAACAAAGGTTAGTGAGGCAAAGCACTGTGGGTCCAAATCAAGATTTTGTTGAAAATTGAAATATAAACCAAAGTTTAAAGCTGAAATATTATGAGAATTATTCATTTTACATTCAAAGGGCGTTATAATGGTCTTTAAAGTTTGTTGATATATATTATACAAACCATGCTGTGGGACCTACATTTATTTCTGTGGGGGACAAGAACTATACGAAGTCCTGTGTATTATGTGTATTATAAAATTAATCAACAGGCTGGTGGTAGGTCACAATGCATTGTGGGCCCATTGGACAGCTTTAATTCAAAGCCATGATATAATGCTTGAAATATGACGGAGGAGGTAGTATATGAGAATACAGTATGGGGAGTATGAAATATCCCAAAGGGGTTCAATATAGTATGAGCATTGTATTAAATGGGGACCAAAATTATAATACAAGACATATAAAGCAATGTATATGTGATATAAGTTGCGGTGGGCCCAGTTGAAGAATCGCGTTAACGGTTAGTAATTAACCATTGAAGAAAATGCTGAAGGGTTGATATGTTTATATATAATAAATGTGGACCTCGACTATGTTGCATATTAACAAAGAAGTAACCCAATCTTTAGATAGTGCATTATATCATTATAAACAAGTGTGGGACCCCCTATAAAAAATTCCGAGAATCTTAACCCAAGATGAAGGATACATAAACATTATTCCGAGAACCTTAACCCAAGCTAGAGGATACATAAAGACTAAAGTGGAAAAGTATATATATATGAAATGCTTTATATATGTAGCGCTTTACAAACAAGGGGCCAAAGTATATATGTGTGTGTGTGTGTGTGTGTGTGTGTGTGTGTGTGTGAAGTGCTCTATTTTTCGGGCCTAATACAAACAAAGTCTTATAAGGTGGGACCTGAGTCGCGAATCGCATCAGAGAAAAGTTAGCAGCGGAACGTGTTGACAAGAGTTCCGATTGAGATGCGGACTCGATGGGTTTATGAATCATGATTCATATATGTTTGAGTTCTGGCATCAAAGTGAACCATCGCATCGGAGATATTCATCGCATCGACACAGTGAAGTGAACAGTGTTACATCGCATCGGAGCGACCCATCGCATCGGCGTAGTGAAGTGAACAATGATTGATCGCATCGGAGGAGAATAGAACATCGGAGCATTTTATTGAAAGTAGCGATTGCGATTATCGCATCAGGACTTTCGCAAAGGCTCATCGCATCGGAGCAAAAGTGAAGTTCAGCGAGTGGGCCCGAAAGGGAATTTTGTGTATTAAAATGATCTATTATCATTATATCGCCTAATGTTATTTGAGCTATATAACACGGCTGGTCATATGTTAAAAATGCATTATTATTATGCTGAGAATTGAATTTCATTATATATATATAAAAAAAGCGTAGGTACATATATCCAGGAGTTACGCAACAACGATGAACAGAAAGGCATATAGAGAAGAAAAAGACAGACACAGTCACAGAAAAGACAAATACGCAGTGATCCAAGAGGCTAAATGAGTTGAGCTAGAGTTCTCATTGTAATTAAATGTAAATGTTTTAATTGATTTATATTGTTTGTGATGCATTGGCAAGTCTCCAGAAGAAAACAAAAATCCCACTGTAATATTAAAATGAGTACATACAATTATATTTTTCTGAGTGAGCTAGAAAAGAAATGAGAAGGAAGAAGGCTAAGAGGTATGGCTATTCATTTCAAATTCATTGAGGAATACAAACAGTCATAAGGAAATCTCTATAAATAATATCACCTTGATATGCATAGGGAGGTTAGAGAGAGTGAGGATAGAGAATGCAGAGTATGAAGAATTGAGGCAGAGAAGATAAGCAAAAGAGGAGCAGAAAGAGATGCTATAGAACAAAGCTGATATCTGAGGTAAATCGGCAAATATTTTCTTTTGATTGAATGAGGAAGTTGGAGCTTCCCTATCAAGTTGAAGCTTGATAGATGTCAGTTGTAGCTGACTGAGGTTGGAGCCTCCTGTAGTTTGGTGCCTGCAGAAAAACAGTGGTGAGAGGGAGTTGGAGCTTGCCTTTGCATCACAACAATAATAAGATGTGGTTTTCTCCCTTTATGGGTTTCCACTTATATTTGTTGTCTCTGTCTGTGTTGCCTATGTGTTGATATGTTCTATCCAATATGCTTAATGCTTGCTGCTCTCATAATAATTTTGGTGTCACATTATCTTAATACTTGTTGCTACATATTAAGATTGTTCTCATATTAAATTTGGTTATAAAATCCAGTTGTAAATAAGCTTGATGAAAAGTTTAAAAAGATCATGTATGTGTTAAACTGATTCACCCCCCCCCGCCCCCCCTCTCAGTTTAACTAAGGACTCAACAATTGGTATCAGAGTCGGTTCCTTTTGTACCAATTTAACAACTGAAAGGATATCCTAGGTCCCCAGGATGGCTAGTAAAGAAGGATGTTCAACCAATAAAGCTCCTTTTTTCACTGGTGCAAATTAAGCCTTCTGGAAAATCAGAATGAGGACATACATAATGTCTCTAGGAATAGAAGTCTGGGCTGCTGTGGAATTGGGATATGCCCCAAAGGTAACTGATTCTGAGAAAGAAACCAAAAAATATTTTGTAGCTAATGCAAAAGACATGAATGCCATCTTAAATGGATTGTGTGAGGCAGAATTCATCAAAGTAATGCACAAAGAGACTGCCAAAGAGATGTGGGATACTCTAGAGAACATCCATGAGGGAGACAAGAAGGTAAAGACTGCCAAACTTCAAGTCTATAGAGCCCAGTTTGAGAACTTAAAAATGAATGATGATGAAGACATTTCCAGCTTCTTTTTAAGGGTTGCAGAAATAGTAAATAACATGAAAGCTCTAGGGGAAACCATAAAAGAAGCTGTGATTGTTCAAAATATTTTGAGATCTCTTCCACCTAGCTTTAACCCCAAGGTTTCTACCATAGAAGAAACAGCTGATTCGGAAACCTTGACCATGAACCAGTTACTTGGAAATCTAACAGCCTATGAAATGATACTCCCACAGAAGAAGCCAAGTGCGAGGGAGGTAGCTTTTAAAACAGAAAAGAAGAAAGAAGAAAAGGAAGATATATGCTCTTGCTCTGATGAAGAAGAGGCCAAATTTGTCAAGAAGCTAGATAGAGGCTCAGGTAAATATAAAGGTAAAATTCCATTCAAATGCTTTAATTGTGGAAGAGTTGGACACTATGTTGCTAAGTGTCCTCATAAGAAAGCAAGGAATCAGGCTCAAGAATCAGAGAAAACTACATCAAAGAACTGGCAGAAAGGAAAGAAATTCAATAGAAAATATTTCTATTCTCAACAAGACAGCAGTGCATCTGAAAACTCAGATGAACCCTCAAGTGAAGAAGGAAACTCTGAATTTTTATTGATGGCCATAGAAGAACTTGAAGGACTCCTTCTAGAAGATGAAGAAGAAGGTGAAGTTGACCTTGAGGGGGAGCTAAGAATTGCCCTAGAGGAGATTGACAGACTTAAACTAAAGTGTAGAAAACAAAAAGACATACTCCTCAAGTATGTCAGAGAAGAAAAAAAGTCAGAAGTCCTCATGCAGCTGAAAGTAGAGCTTGAAGAAGCCAAGAAGATAGAATACATGTTACTAAAGCAAATCAAGGATAAAACTCAGGAACAAGAGAAGTTGGAAGAAGAAGTAGTATGTCTGAGGAAGAAATTAGAAAATGCTCAAAGGAGAGTGTTTAGAAATTCCTCTCAAACAACAAGCTTTGGTAAGTTGAACGAAATTCTGGATGCTCAAAGATCTCCTCTGATAAAAACTGGGATAGGCTATGAAGGAGAATCAAGTAAAGGCAAAGAAAAGGAAAACAAAAATATTATTTTTGTAAAAGAAAAGAAGGTTGATGAAGCAGCTCAAATAATTCCTACAAAATAAGAAACATGCAATGAAGGAGACAGAAACCAGAAGAAACCTCTAATAACAAAGAATGAAATAAATACTCAGACAACAGAAAAAGGATCATACACCCCTGAGTATGTCAAATTTGGAAGCAATCAAAGGAGATTCTTCCCTCCTATGAAAAATTCTACCTGTTATGCTTGCCACAAGCTGGGACACATTGCTACATACTGTCATACAAGGAGGAGTAATTCAAACCAGCAAAGGATGCAAACAGAGAAGAGACTGTCTCAAGCAAACAAATGGAGAAGACAACCTCACATCAGGTATGCAAATTTTTTCTATGGTTACTATTTTTATTGTAAGGAATTTGGCCATAAAATCATTGAGTGCAGAAAATCTGGACAAAGATTGATGTTCAACACCTCAAGGAGGTTTATGAATCAAGAAGATTTTACTCATACTCATAATTCTGCGAAAATTATGATCAAATGTTGTGTATGCAATAAAATTGGACATATGCCTTCCAAATGTCCTCTCAGAGGATGTGGTTCATTATCTCACAAAGGATACCAAACAAAAGGATGCTTCCAGTGGAAAAAGAAGATGAATAAATGTGACCTGGCTCTAACTACTCAAGACTTGAAAAGCCAATGGTATTTGGACAGTGGCTGCTCAAAACATATGACTGGAGACAGAAGCAAGTTTATAACTTTTTATGAAAAGAAATCTGGTAATGTTACTTTTAGCAATGATAAATCAGGATAAATCAAAGGAAAAGGCTCAGTCAACCTAGATAATGGCAGAGGAAAGGTCCAAGATGTACTATTTGTAGATGGTCTGAAAGCAAATTTGTTGAGTGTCAGTCAAATGTGTGATAAAGGCTGTGAAGTTATTTTTAGAGCACAAGACTGCGAAGTTAGATCAAGCACCACAGGAAAGACTCTGCTCAAAGGTGTTCAAACAGAGAGTAATGTTTACATAGTGAAAGAGGAGGATGAAGCATGCCATCTTAGAAAACTTGAGGAGTCATGGTTATGGCATAGGAGATTGGGACATCTCAACTTCGACCATATCATCAGACTAAGAAAAAATAAATTTGTCAGAGATATGCCAGCAATAAAAAGGCCTTCAAATACCATATCCAAATATTTCCAATTGGGCAAACAGACCCGGACATCCTTTAAGGCCAAAGATGAGCTATCAATAAGAAGACCACTCTAGCTTGTACACATGGACCTATGTGGACCTGCAAGAACTAAAACACCAAGTGGAGAATCCTACTTCATGCTGATAATAGATGATTTCTCCAGAATGACATGGGTTTCATTTCTCAAGAATAAATCGGAAGCACTGGAGAAATTCAAAATATTCAAAGCATTAGCAGAAAATCAAATAGGATGCAAGCTAAAATGCATCAGATCAGACAGAGGAGGTGAATTCACAGATTATGACTTTGCAGACCTATGCAATGAACATGGGATAAAGTAACAATTTACTATTGCAGGGAAACCTCAACAAAATGGAGTAGCAGAGAGACAAAATAGGTCTGTACAACAAATTTCCAGAGCCATGATGCAAGAGAGTAATATTCCTCAAACCTTCTAGGCAGAAGCAGTACACACAGCCGTGCATATTATTAACAAAGCTTGTTTAAGGCCATGCAGTGACAAGACTCCCTATGAACTATGGCATGGTAAACCAGCTTCAATCAAGCACTTCAGAGTCTTTGGAAACAAGTGTTACATAAAGAATAATGATGAAAATATGGGAAATTTTGATGCAAGAGCAGATGAAGGGATATTTCTAGGATATGCATCCAAGAGTAAAGGGTACGGGTGCTACAACAAGACTCTTCGAAAAATTGTAGAAAGAATTGACGTAAGATTTGATGAAGAACTTCCAAACAAGACAAGAAGTACAGACTGTAGCAATCCTCTAGAAGATCATGAAGAAGAGGACCAAGATGATGATGAAACAAGCAAAACATCAGAAGATGTTGAAATAAGCTTGAAAGCCCCCTCAAGATACACTCAAAGGAACCATCCAAAAGATCAAATCATTGGAGACAAGAGTGTAGGAGTCCAGACAAGAAGGCAGCTAACTGAACAGACATAAGAAGTATACATAGCTATGCTATCACAAATAGAGCCAAAGAAGTTTGAAGAAGCCAGCAAGGACAAGTATTGGGTAAATGCTCTGAATGAAGAATTCGACCAAATTGAGAAGAATAATACCTAGGAATTAGTTCCTAGACCCTCTGAGAAAAATTTCATTGGCTCAAAATGGGTATTCAAGAATAAAATGAATGAGCAAGGACAGGTAATCAGGAATAAAGCTAGACTTGTTTGCAAAGGATATTCACAAATCGAAGGACTTGATTACGATGAAATATTTTCCCCTGTAGCCAAAATGGAAGCTATCGGAATGTTTCTGGCCTTTGCATGCTACCAAGACTTCAAGGTATATCAAATGGATGTGAAATTTGCATTTCTGAATGGAGATCTAGAAGAAGAAGTCTACACAGAACAACCAGAAGGCTTCTCATTAACAGACAAAGAAGACTATGTGTGCAGACTAAAGAAGGCAACATATGGAATAAAACAAGCTCCTCGTGCTTGGTACTCAAGGCTGGATAAGTACTTGCAAAAACAAGGCCTTAAGAGAGGAGGAGTAGACAGCAATCTATACATAAAATCCCATGAAAATGAATTCCTGATTGTTGTAGTATATGTTGATGACATTATGTTTGGAAGTAACAAAGATGAGCTAGCAAAAGGATTTTCTGAAGAGATGAAATCAGAGTTTGAGATGTCTACGATTGGAGAGCTCACCTTCTACTTAGGACTTCAAATTCAGCAAAAGAACACAGGTACATTCATCTCACAGGAAAAATACTTAAAAGAGATGTTGAAAAAGTTCAAAATGGAAGACTGCAAACCTGTGTCAACTCCCATGATCACGGGATGCAAGCTATGTGCTGATGATGGATCTGCTGATATAGATCAAAGACTCTACAAATCCATGATAGGAAGTCTGTTGTACCTGACAACATCAAGACCAGACATCATGCTGGCAGTAGGACTTGTGGCTAGATATCAAGCAGCACCAAAGCAAAATCACCTTCTAGTAGTCAAAATAATATTTAGATATCTACAAGGAACAGTACAGTATGGGCTATGGTATCCAAAAGGCAAGAGCTTCACTATAATAGCATATACAGATGCAGATTGGGCCAGCTGTGTGGATGACAGGAAAAGAACAAGTGGAGGTGCATTCTTCTTGGGAAAAAGTCTGGTGGCATGGCTAAGCAAGAAACAAACATCTATCTCTCTATCTACAGCAGAAGTAGAATACATAGCAGCAGCAACATGTTGCACACAAGTCATGTGGATGAAGCAAACCCTCCAAGACATGAAGGTAAGCATTGATGAACCTATCTCTATCAAATGTGATAATAAGAGTGCTATAAGTATTTCAAAAAATTCTGTACTTCATTAAAAAACTAAACACATCCCAATCAAGTACCATTTCCTAAGAGAAAAAGTAGCACAGAAGGTAGTGAAGTTGGAATATGTGCCAACAAAAGAACAAACAAAAGATATATTCACAAAACCTCTTGCTAGAGAGCCATTCGAATATCTGAGAAACAAACTAGGGGTAGTGTCTTCAGATACTACTCTCTGATAGAAAAAGAAAGCTTCATTCCATGGGGAGAACAGAAAAGAATACATCATTCCAAGGGGAGATCAATCAACAAAGAGAGCTATAAAAAGGCCAGAGAAACTAAACAAAGCATGAAACAGGTCCTCAAGATCAGAGCAACCCTTTTCCATTGATGTCAAAGGGGGAGGAAAAGCGAGCAACATAAGAGAGGGTCCTAAAAGGCAAGCAAAGGAAATGTATTGCCATCAATGCCAAAGGGGGAGATTGTTGGAAATGTTGTCATTGATGGAAAATGAGACAACATAAAAGAGAGAGAGAAAAATAGGCAGCAAGATGCAAAGAGGTTCGAGCAGTAGCAAAATAAGCAAGGCAGTAAAATATTGAGGACGCAGAGACAGAGAAAGGAGGCAGAACCAGAGGAGGCAGAGCCATGAGATGAAAGGGTCGAACAACAGAGGACGCAGAGATAGAGAAAGGAGGCAGAACCAGAGGAGGCAGAGCAGCAGAGGCGGAGACATATAATACAGAGGCAGAGATGAAACGGTCGAGCAGCGGAGGCAGAGATAGAGAATACAGAGGCAGAGCCGTTAACAAACCAATTGTGAAATTATTGCAGGAGATGTGGAACTGTGCAGCAAGGGCGCAGAACCAAGAAAGGAACCAAAATTTCACAGCGAAAACCTAATGGAGTCGGGCGTTCAACATATGGATGCACTATATAGTAATGTTGAGAACGTTAGAGGAAACATGAGCAAAAGCGGAATTCCTTTAACGAGAGTTAAAAATATGAAGGCTGGAACCCGAAGTCAAGGGCGGAACCTTGAATGAACAGTGAAACAAGAGTTGTTGAAAACCAGTGGGTTCGCGCGTTGGTTGAAGTGGTAAGTAGTATTACCAAAATGAACGCGATATATGTCATTGGTGGACATGTGTCCTTGGGTGGTATTTGGATACCACTTACATCACGTGACTTCTGAGTGTTAACCCTCAACCCAAAGAAAAACGCGATATCAACAGTATCCGTCTGATTGCCAAGACCGGAAGATCTACGGTGATTACACTTGCGCGATGAACAAAGGTTAGTGAGGCAAAGCACTGTGGGTTCAAGTCAAGAGTTTGTTGAAAATTGAAATATAAACCAAAGTTTAAAGCTGAAATCTTATGAGAATTATTCATTATACATTCAAAAGGTGTTATAATGGTCTTTAAAGTTTGTTGATATTTATTATACAAACCATGCTGTGGGGCCTACATTTATTTCTGTGGGGGACAAGAACTATACGAAGTCCTGTGTATTATGTTTATTATAAAATTAATCAACAGGCTAGTGGTAGGTCACAATGCATTGTGGGCCCATTGGACAGCTTTAATTCAAAGCCATGGTATAATACTTGAAATATGACGGAGGAGGTAGTATATGCGAATACAGTATGGAGAGTATGAAATATCGCAAAGGGGTTCAATATAGTATGAGCATTGTATTAAATGGGGACCAATATTATAATACAAGACATATAAAACATTTTATATGTGATATAAGTTGAAGAAAATGCTGAAGGGTTGATATGTTTATATATATTAAATGTGGACCCCGACTATGTTGCAAATTAATGAAGAAGTAACCCAATCTTTAGACAGTGAATTATGTCATTATAAACAAGTGTGGGACCCCCTACATAAAATTCCGAGAATCTTAACCCAAGCCGGAGGATACATAAACATTATTCCGTGAACCTTAACCCAAGCTAGAGGATAAATAAAGACTGAAGCGGAAAAGTATATATATATATATATGCAGCACTTTATATATGTAGCACTTTATAAACAAGGGGCCAAAGTATATATATGTGTGTGTGTGTGTGTGTGTGTGTGTGAAGTGATCTATTGTTCGGGCCTAATAGAAACAAAGTCTTATAAGGTGGGACCCGAGTCACGAATCGCATCGGAGAAAAGTTAGCAGTGAAACGTATTGACAAGAGTTCCAATTGAGATGCGGACCCGATGGGTTTATGAGTCATGATTCATATATGTTTGAGTTCCGGCATCAAAGTGAACCATCGCATCGGAGCGATTCATCGCATCGACACATTGAAGTGAATAGTGTTACATCGCATCGAAGCGACCCATCACATCAGCGCAGTGAAGTGAACAGTGATTGATCGCATCGTAGGAGAATAGAACATCGGAGCATTTTATTGAAAGCAGCAATTGCGATTATCGCATCGGGACTTTCGCAAAGGCTCATCGCATCGGAGCAAAAGTGAAGTTTGGCGAGTGGGCCCGAAATGGCATTTTGTGTATTAAAATGATCTATTATCATTATATAGCCGAATGTTATTTGAGATATATAACACGGCTATTCATATGTTAAAAACACCTTATTATTATGCCGAGAATTGAATTGCATTATATATATATATAAGCGCAGGTACATATATACAAGAGTTACGAAACATCAATGAACAGAAAGGCATACAAAGAAGAAAAAGACAGACACAGTCACAGAAAATACAAATACGCAGTGATCCAAGAGGCTAAATGAGTTGAGTTGGAGTTCTCATTGTAATTAAATGTAAATGCTTTAACTGATTTATATTGTTTGTGATGCATTGGCAAGTCTCCAGAAGAAAACAAAAATCCCACTGTAATATTAAAATGAGTACATACAATTATATTTTTCTGAGTGAGCTGGAAAAGAAATGAGAAGGTAGAAGGCTAAGAGGTATGGCTATTCATTTCGAATTCCTTGAGGAATACAAACAGTCATAAGGAAATCTCTATAAATAATATCACCTTGATATGCATAGGGAGGTTAGAAAGAGTGAGGATAGAGAATGCAAAGTATGAAGAATTGAGGTAGAGAAGATAAGAAAAAGAGGAGTAGAAAGAGATGCTACAGAACAGAGCTGATATCTGAGGTAAATCATAAAATATTTTCTTTTGATTGAGTGAGGAAGTTGGAGCTTCCCTATCAAGTTGAAGTTTGATAGATGTCAGTTGTAGCTCACTGAGGTCGGAGCCTCCTGTAGGTTGGTGCCTGCAGAAAAATAGTGGTGAGAGGGAGTTGGAGCTTGCCTTTGCATCACAACAATAATAAGATGTGGTTTTCTCCCTTTATGGGTTTCCACTTATATCTATTGTCTCTGTGTGTGTTGCGTCTGTGTTGATATGTTCTATTCAATCTTCTTAATTTTTGTTGCTCCAATAATAAGCTTGGTGTCACATTAACTTAATACTTGCTGCTACATATTAAGATTGTTCTCATATTAAAGTTGGTTATAAAATCCAGTTGTAAACAAGCTTGATGAAAAGTTTAAAAAGCTCATGTATGTGTTACACTGATTCACCCCCCCCCCCCCCCCCTTCTCATTTTAACTAAGGACTCAACAAAATTTTTGTAGATATTCTCTCTTTGATGACACTGTATAATTCACACATTCATAGACATTATATTTTTTTATGCTCATATTTTATGAATGAGGAGAGGTGTCAACAATTCATTGAAACTTCAACATCCATAGAAAATTTGCAAAATTAAAAATTCAAATTCAAAAAACTTCCTCATAAAGCAGATTTGTTTAACATAAAACAATGTGATTGGATGCTCAGTCCAAACATCAAAAACCAAGTAGTCTCTAAAATATTATAAGATTTAACACCATTTAAATCCAAAAATCCTAATTGAACTAAGATGTAACTGTGAAATCTACACACTCGAGTTTCACTTTGTCAATAAGGTGTTTGTAAAGTTCCATCTCTCCAGGCTTGGATGACTCAGATTTTTTTGCAGAGGAGGTATTTTAGTTCAATAAATTTTATGCACATTTTCAGAAAGAAAAATTGGGTCACTGACCCCTTGTCAAATTTGGGTATTTCTGATACATATGGCTACATGCATTATACACTTCTAGAGGTTGAGCATATCAGAGTTGAGGGTACCATTCCTCTCCCATAGTTGATATATTCCTCATATTCCTCATATGTTTTTGGTTTCATAGAACTCATTGGTACATGTGAAGTTCCTGGAGTTATCATGGAGCAATAAGGGGTTAGGGAGAGAGACAGTAGATAAGCACCTAGATAGATTCCTTCAAAAAAAATTGGGTTCTTAATGGATTCTGGAAGATTCAATTCTTGGGCAGGAGCAGGGAGGAGATATGATCTCCTTCCAATTTTTTTCCAAGTGGGCATTTGGGACTTCAACCCCTCAGCCCGCCCTTTAATTTTATTTCTTGCGTTAAGTATGTTCATGGTGATGGATAATGTACCATGCAAGTCATTCTAGAAATCTTCATCAAAATTAAAAGTATCACTAAAGCCTAGGTAAAGAATACTTTTCACGTTTTTGGTGCTACTCTTCTTTGCATAGAAATAGAATTGATAAATTATATATGGGATTTACAAATGTTGGGTTTTCAGAAGACATCAAGGTCACTTTAGCTACATTGGAGAAAGAAAGAGGGCACCTTTTGGCATGGAAATAAGCTAAATGGAGAATAAACAGTAGAGCCACTTGGCTCAATGATGAAGATGAGAGTATAAAATTTGGAAATATTGTCATTGATGGCAAAGCAATAGATAAGGATTAGCAAAGGTATAAACAAATAGCAAGGAAAAGAAGACAAAAGTGCAGTGAAACTGCTACATTGAATAAATTGTAATAATGTGAAATTTTTGATAGAGCTAAATTTTTGTGATGCAAAGGCAAGTCTCTAATGCAAAGGCAAGACTCCAAGGCAAAGATAAAGATTCATTAAGTTGAATTTTTGTAATACATTAATTATATACATTGTTAATTGATGTTGGCATTAAGTTGATCCATTCAATCATTACATATGGATGAAATTAAATATTGGATTATTTATATATTTTCTGGACTAATATTTAAGATATGAAGTGTGTGGAAACGAATGAATGGAAGGAAAAGAGTCAAGCCTATTCTCTTCCTATTCCTATGTGGAATACAAACAACCATCAAAATATCTCTACAAAAGATGTCATTTTGGAGTGCATAGGAGATGTTAGAGATTTGGAGAATATGAGAGAGTTGATTGAGATATTATGCACATATGGAGCTTATGTGAAGCAGATTTGAAGGTTGAAGAGGCAAAATTAAAGATGGAGATATGCAGAGTTTATAACCAGGTAAATCAACATATTGTTTTCATGTTGTGTGAGGGGATTGTGATCTAGTTTCAAGTTGTGTCTTGATAAAATGTTCAGTTGGAGTTGGTTGAGGTAGGAGCCTCCTGTGGGTGGTAGCCTACAGAAAACACATGGGAGTTGGAGCTTCCTTACATGTTGTAGCTTACAAAAATTTTAGGTAGCAACACCATGTAGGTTGGAGCCTAGAGAAAATCAAATGCAATAAGGAGTAGGAGCTTGCCTTTGCACCACAAAAATAATAATCATGGTTTTCTCCCTTATGGTTTTCCACTTATATTTGGTGTCCATGTGCATTATAATTATGTGTTTATGTGATGTGTTAGTCTTCTTATTACTTGTTGTTCACATATTCAGTTTGTTGATCGTTATCTATTAAGTCTCTCATGTAATGGTTTTTGTTAATGAGTTTAATAAAATAATTTTAATATTCATGAATGGACTAAACTAATTCATCCCCACTCTCAGTTCAGTCAAGGGTTCATCAATTGGAATCAGAGCCAAGTTCCTTCTGTATAATCCTAACAACTTGAAGGTTGGTCTGGCTGAGTCATGGACTATCAAAGTGTACCCGTATTGAGTGCAACAAGCCTTCTTGAATGGAGATATAAGGTTAAAATAGAATTAATGGCTTATGGAACTAGTGTATGGAATCTTGTATGCGATGGTTACTGCAAAGATTCTCCCTATTTGCAAGAACAACAATGGAATTCCAAGGCAAAATGCATAATGTATAACAGTTTTCATAACAAGGATCTTGATATAGTAATGGATTTAACTTCTGCAAAATAAATCTAGAATAGATTGCATCTCATGCATGAAGGAGACAGTAGTGGCTACATTGTTAAGGAGAACAAGATAAACAACAACAAGAAAAACCCCTTTCAAAAGGAAAAGGTTCAATCAAATGAGGTACCCGCTAGTATAAATGGAAGTTATTTCCATGAAGAAATTACAGTTGAAGAACTACCTAATCTTGACCTTGTTTTGACTTAAATAGGAAGATTGAAGAATGAAAAAAATTATTTGAATAAATTAGTGCAGATATGTGATGAGAGAGAGCATCAATACAAGAAATAAATTGCGCATCTAAGGACCCAACTTGAAGAGGCAAGGATAACAGAAGAGATAATGAATATTCAGCTAAGGGAGAGACAGACACAATGTGAAAGATTAGAATCTGAGATTATTTCAGTTAGAAGAGAGTTAGTTGGAAAGAACATGTTGTGTAAGAAGTTAGAAGAGGAGGTTCTATTCATAAAGAACCTGAAAAAAATAGCCATAAAGAATAATGGAGTATCCCTAAAACTGCCTACAGGAGAAGAATCCGGCTACAACATTATTTTTAATGAAGCTAACACAAACTAGCAGCAGAACTAAGAACAAAAGAAGGAAACAAAGAATGTCCATTTTACAATAATGCAGCCTTCTCATAGAGAAGAGGTTATAAATACTGTAAGATTTCAAAGGAGTAAACATGTCTTATGCTTCCATTACCATGAACTGAGACATGTAACAGCAAAATGTAAGAGCAATGAAATCAATACTAGTCAACAAAAGGTGCAGAAGGCAATGAAATCAATACTAGTCATCATGTAAACAAACAAAGAAGAATCTCATCAACCAGGTACACTAACTATTTTTTTGTTTATTGTTATCTATGAAATTAATTTGGTCATAAAGCACTTGAATGAAAATTATACACAAAGAAAAGTGCGAACTCAAGAAGTAGAAAACCATTTCATGGCGATACAAAATGTTATGTGTGTAATAACCTTGGCCACAAGGCCAAAGACTGCAAGATATCACATACCATAAAGAAGCCCAGAGAAAATATGTACATTGCAAGAAAACCAAACAATGTGGAAAAAGGAAATAAAGACAGTAGAAAGAAGCCTACTAAAATGTGAAAGAGGAAAAACAAAGAACAACTAGTGACCTAGCTTGATCTCAGGGGGAGTTGCTCAAGAAAGGAAAAGATGAATCTCTTGAATATTTGAGCAACCCCATCTCATGGGGAGAGTAGCCTTGAAAATATGAGTCCAAGCGAAGTAAACATATGTGTGTGTGTGTGTAGATGAAACAAATAAATTAATGAGTTCAAATAAGATCTTGTGGTTGATAAATTTCATAAAGAGATAGTATGTCAAAAGATCAAGAAACCTAAAAAGAGAAAGAAGTTGACATCAATGTGAGGATGGCTTCTTTACTGCTAGAGATTGATAGGTTGTTGCATAAAAGGAGATTGAAATTCAAAAAGATAAATGCAACATATTTGTGGAACTAAGGAAGTGCTCAGGTTGCATTTTCTTTGAATACATGAATTAGAAAAAACTCCATATGTGGATGGAAAACTAGGCATTGCCTCTGCCATGCGAGTTATCAATATGAAATGCTCTGACTATGTTGAGGAGAAAAATAATACAATCGTTGATATGCTTCATCTAAAAGATGGACGATGTAAAGAAGTATAAGTAACTCTAACTAGGACTTCCCAATGGTAGAGATTTCAAAGTATTCATAATTCTGAATGTTGCAACCAGTACAACCCAATATTCTCCACAAAGCCTCATGAACTCGTACATGTCGGCTAGATAAGGATGATAAACAACATTCTATGATAAGATCAAATCGATATTAATAATGTCAAAAGGGTTACATGGTTCAGTGAAACAGTATCTGTTTAGCAAAGCAGAATTACTTAAGGTATCATACGTATTGAAAACAAATATTCCAAAGGTACCATGCCAAAATCATGATAATCATCAATTTCAAATGCACTAGATCCCACAATAGAGTTTGCTACAAAATATTGTTCAACAAAAAACCAATCTCTCGGAAATTCAATTGGATCCAAGGCAATGAGAGAGGCAATAAAATCATTTCAGTCTTCATGGAGAAGTTTCATATCTTCCTCAACTACCTTGTGAAGTTCGGTGCCTGAGAGGAGATAATCCACCTCATCGACAATCCAAACTAAGGGAACACATTCATGGTGAGGCAAAACTATATTATCTTGTTGATAATGAGTGAAACGTTAAAAGTTGGAGCATTTCTAGATGAGAATGGCAGTGCATCATATGCCTTGAGGATGTGTTGGTGAATAAGGAATCTATTAAACATTCCATAGGCTATATGCATACATTCACACCTAGAATGTGTGTTTCTGAACGATATATGAAGCGGTGCAAATGTGTTTCTGAATTCTGCATTTGGCACAGATCCTGGCAGCATGTGTTATCAAGTGAGAAACAATTTCTAAATGGACAATGTTACTATCTCAGTGCTAAAATCGCAGAGTTACGTTAAAATCCCACGTTAATCTGGCAGGGTTAATATATGACAAGTGACAAGGACAGTGGTAGAAAATGACCAGGATGCAGCGTTACTTAGACTATCAAGTGAATACATAAGAATCTGAAACGTAAAAATAATAAATGCACAGAGACCAACGAATCATAATGAAGCGTTAATGGGCTCAAATACGTTGAAGAATTAAATGAATTTGGGACAGAGACCATGCTAGGTGACAAAGGCCAGCCAAAAAATAAATAAATGCAACAATTGTCTTCGCAACATACCAGTGGAATTCTCATTCAGAATATCAGAGGTTGACAACATATAACCTGGAAAAAAATTAAGGATTTGTCTTCCCAGGCAACTGAATAGCCCGGATGGTAGGTTTTTGCCGGAATCCGGCTCAGTAAAATTCAAAAAATGAGGTATTTGTAGTGTTTGGAATCCATTTTTGAGAGTGGAAATGGATCTAGCACTATCAAAAACCTTTAGGACACCCAAAATAATGAAGTTTAACAATTATAAACAAGATTCTAATAAAATATTTACCGGATTTTTTCAAAATCTCTGCCGAATTCCGAGCCATTCTATTACTTTTTTAGACTACGGAAAAAATTAATGCCAATGTCAGTAAATGTTGCCACATTGCTGATGAAAATCCTGCAAAATGTATCAATGAAATTTTAGGCTATTATAATGATTCTTTTTCTGGTTATGCCAGGGAATCAGCGACACACATGAGACACTTGTAATGCACTCGTATACCACCCCCCATCAGTCGCAGGACACTTGCAGGCTACTCATCAACAATACCGAGGACAGCTGTAGCAAATACCTTTGTTGTTTTGGAGAGTATTCTAGGGATGAAAGTTGTGGCTCGAACAAAATATATAGAGGAGAAAAATGTGATAATTCAAATTTGAAATGAAACTCGTCTTTCAATTTTTTTTTTGGCCATGCAACTATGACCTCTTCATAAAATAATCGCTAAATGTGGAGATGGCATTTGATACAAAGATTTTTTGGAATTTCTGAAATATTTCGAACACATAGAGGAATAAAACAATTCCTCAACTCAACACAGAGATTAAAAACATATTGCGGATAGAGATGTGATGCAGAACATATATTTCATTAATAAAAAAACTAGATTGTTACAAACTGAAATTCTTCTTCAGAACTACTGTGTTCTGGATTTTAAAAAATAAGATGCTTCTCTCAGCTGCTACAACAACACAACGCTTCAACAAAAAATTGTTTTTTTCTCTCTCTATCTTTGTTTTCTGCCTTCGGGCAAGAAATTACAATACACATTCTTTTTCAATGCTAACGACATATTACATTATATATATATATATATATATATATATATATCAAAATATATAACCAAGGTTAAAAACAAAATGTACCACAGTAAATAAAAATAAATCAAAACATTTAAACAAACTTTCCGTGGGTTTCAACCATTATGCAGGAGCCCATTTCATTACCCCCCCGAAAATTATTTTATTGGTTCGGAGAAGATGACGTCACCACCTCCGATGGGTTGCCTTCACCTTTCGCAGCTCATACTTGCTGCCCCTCGGAATGGTGTTGGCTGTGCGTTAATTCAAAACAGATGGTAGCTGGAGAATTCATTGTGGTAGGTGTTGCGGATAATAAACATGGGGTTGAGTGCTGGGTTTCGTGGAGTGCAAATCGCAATTGGAGATTTGCTATTGCGATCGTCCTTTAAACTCCAATCAACATTAACTCGTCGTCCTGCTATTATGCGGGCAGTTGGAATTAAATTCCAACACTCCCCCTTAATTACAACTGTTTCCTTCTTGCATACCCAGGCATTTCCTAAGATAGTTAAAACTTTTCAGCATTAATGTCTTTGTCAATATATCAGCAAATTGTTCCTCTGTCCTGTAGTGCTGCAAAACAATCTCACCATTATTAACCAGTTCTCTTATAAAATGAAAATTTTCATCAATATGCTTTGTTCTCTTATGGAAGACATAATTCTTTGATAAATCTATCGCTGACTTGTTATCACAATAAATTGTTGTTCCTTTGTCCTATTCATGACATAAATATATGAGCATTCTTCTCATCCATACTGCCTGGCATGCTGTTGCTGTTGTTGCCACATATTATGCCTCTGTTGTTGATTAAGCAACTATAGGTTGCTTCTAGGAAGCCCATGAAATGGCTCCCGATCCCAAATGAAACACATATCCAAATGTGCTCTTCCTATCATCTACACTTCCAGCCCAATCACTTTCAGTGTAACCAATTAATTTAAAATTTTCAGATGAGGAGTAGAAAATACCATAACCCTTCGTTCCATTCACATACCTTAGAATCCTCTTGGCTGCCTGCCAATGAGTCTCTTTTGGTTTTTCCATGAATCTAGAAATTAAACTTACGGCATACATAATATCCGGCCTAGTTGCAGTCAAATACATGAGGTTGCCAACTATGCTTTTATACAATGTCGGATCAACATTCTTGTTGTGATCTTCTTTGCTCAATTTTAACTCCATGACGGTTGGAGTTACAGCTGCTTTGTTGTTCTTCATGTTAAATATTTTTAACACTTCTTCGACATATTTTTCTTGGGAAATAAAAATCCCATTTTCATTTTTCTCTACTTCTATTCCAAGAAAATATCTCAAAAAACCCAAATCATTCATTTCAAATTCACTCTTCATGACTGCTTTAAAATCAGCAATGAGAGATGCTTCATTGCCAGTAAAAATTAAATCATCCACATATAAAACAACAATAAGAATCTTACCATCATTTTATTTTATGTAGAATGTAGGTTCTCCATCACATTTCTCAAATCCATTTTCAGTTAGGTAAGCATCTATCCTGTTGTACCATGCTCTCGGTGCTTGCTTCAACCCACAAAGAGATTTCTTCAACTTGCATACTTTGTGCTCTTGGCCTTCAATATCATATCCCAGAGGTTGTTCAACATAAACCTCTTCCATCAATACTCCATTTAGGAATGCTTATTTCACATCCATTTGGTAAACTTTCCACTTGTGTTGTGCTGCTATGGACAACGCTGCTCTTATTGTTTCCATTCTTGCAACCGGTGCAAAAGTTTCCTCATAATCTCTTCCTTGTTGCTGCTTGTAGCCTTTGACAACAAGTCTTGATTTGTGCCTTTCAATCTTGCCTTCAGAATTTCTTTTGGTTTTATAAACCCATTTTACTCCAATGACTTCTTTACCATTAGGGAGGTCCACTAACTCCCATGTATTAATCTTTTCTATTGCACCAATCTCTTCGTTCATTGCTTCAATCCATTTTTCTTCTTTTACAGATTCTTCAAAATGAATTGGGTCATCAACATGACAATACAAAGAAAATAAAGAATTCAGACCAGCATTAACATTTAACTCTCCTTGTTCATAAATCTCACTCAGATTTTTGAATCTCAGTCTTCTTGGTGTACTTGGAGTTCCACTTGAACTCAAGGGAGTTTTAGTTCCTTGTGGTGTGCTTGAAGAATCACTTCCTTGATTTCTCAAGGCTTTTCTATTTCCAGCCTGTGGTGTGGTTTGTTGTGTTTGTGGTGGTGGAGGAGGAGCCACCAAGCAAGGATTATTTGTTGTTGTCCCTTCCTCTTGTTCTTCGTGGGACACACATGTCTTCACATTCACTGTTTTCTCTAAGCTTCCATCCCAAGATTCTTCTTCAATAAACTGCACATCTCTGTTTATTATTACTTTCTTGGTGGATGGATTATAGATTTTGTATGCCTTGGACTTATCAATGTATCCAAAAAAGATACACTTCTCCCCCTTGCTATCAAGCTTCTTTCTCAATTGATCTGGGACATGTGCATAAGCCACACATCCAAAAAATTTCATGTGAGTGACAAACTGCTGTGTTCCACTCCATGCTTCTTTTGTAACTCTGTTCATGACATCTTTGATTGGGCATCTATTCAAGATATACGCTGCACAATTGACAGCTTCAGCCCAATACTCATTTGGCAAATTTTTTTCCTTCAACATACTTTTGACCATGTCCATGATGGTCCTATTCTTTCTTTCTGCAACACCATTTTGCTGAGGTGTGTACCTTGTGGTAAATTGCTTGTGTATGCCATTTTCCCTACAGAAACATAGGAACTCATTAGAGATGTATTCTCCACCTCTGTCAGTTCTTAGCACTTTGATGTAGTGCCCACTCTGCTTCTCAACAAGAGCTTTGAAGTGGCAAAACTGTTCAAGCACTTCACTCTTATGTTTCAAGAAATACACCCATGTCTTTCTTGTGTAATCATCTATGAATGTCAAAACATATTTGCTGCCAGCTAAATATGGCGTTTGCATTGGTCCACACAAATCTAAGTGGAAAATCTCTAAGGGTGTCTTTGCCCTTATACTCTTCCTTGCTGGAAAGCTTTCTCTGTGTTGTTTGCCCAAGATGTAGCCTTCACAAAGACTGTCCGGTTTCTCAATCAATGGTAATCCTTTTACCATTCCCTTTCTATGCAACAAGTTCAGGCCTTCAAAATTGAGATGTCCAAATTTCAAGTGCCATAACCATTTTTCATCTTTCACTTCCTCTTGAAATACCTCTTGTGTTACAGCTGCTACATTTCTTCTTTCCTTCAATTTTGTTCTGAGCTTGAGAGGAAACATCTTATTACTTGTCATCTACACCTCTGCAGTGACTTTCTTGCTTGGAGGTATGTCCATGATTGTGCACAAATCATCTTTAAAGAATACATTGTAGCCCTTATTTATGAGTTTTCCAATGCTCAACAGATTACATTTCAAGCTAGGTACACAATATACATCTGGCACAAACTTATGTTCTCCTTTTCTTGTCAGGATACTTATTCTTCCTTTTCCCATGACAGAGACCTTACTAACAGTCCCTGTTGTTACTTCAGATTTAACATTTTCATCTAGATTGGAAAACATTGCTATGTTTCCAGTCATGTGGTTACTACAACTTGAGTCTAAGAACCATAGATCATCTTGTCTATCTTGTGCTACATTACATGTTAACATCACATTCTTTTGGTTCTTTTCTTCTTTTGTAAAATTATCATTCTGCCTATTATTCATGTCATTTTGCTTTTTCCTACATTTATTGGCATAGCGCCCATATTTCTTGCAATAATGACATTGGACTTGGTATTTATAATACCTTTGTCCATGAACTTGATGTTGGCTTGAGCCTTCATTTTGGTTCTGATTGCTACCCCTTCCACTCGTGCTTGCAGGGTTGTTTCTTCCACCTCTCTGTGGGCTTCTTCCTCTTCCTTGGTTGTTTGATTTTCCTCACCCTCTGCTTTGGCCAAAAGACATTTGAGTCTTGAAATCTTGTTCCAATGAGGAATTTTTTCCTCTGTTCAGTCTGTGTTCATGAGACATCAGGGATGCACTAAGCTCATCCACTGTAAATAGTGAGAGATCCTTTGTCTCTTCTATTTCCACTACTATGGCTTCAAATCTTGAGGGTAGACTTCTCAAGATTTTCTCCACTATTCTTATTTCTTCAAGTGTCTCTCCATGAGACCTTATCTGGGTAGCCAACCCAATATCATGAGTGAAGAATGAGTCTAAAGTTTCAGACTCTTTCATACAGAGAGTTTCAAAATCTCTCCTCAGCATTTGCATCTTTTTTGTCTTCACCTTCTCCATGCCTTGATAGGCTGTTTTGAGAATATCCCACGCCTCCTTAGACTTTGTTGCTACTGCAATCCTTGGGAAAATACTCTCATGCACTGATTGAAAAATATAGAAGAGGGTTTTGGAGTCCTTCTTCCTATTATCTTTAACAAATCTCTTTCTGTTGATGTCAAAGCAGCAAACGCTGCTGCATCTGCTGGTTCTGGGTAGCCATTCTCAACTAGCTCCCATATGTCCTGTGAAGCAAACAGGGCTCTCATCATGATTTCCCAATAATCAAGTTTCTTCCCGTTAAACTATGGAAGTTGGGGATTCGTCAGGCTAGTGCCTACTGCTACCATCGTAACTATGCAATCATGACAGTTTTCTTGATTGTGTTTAAAAACAAAAGAAACAATAAAACTCTTCTGACTGTGTAAACAAACAAAAGCTTTCTCTCTGCTGGAGAAATCTGCTTCAATAACCTCTTACAACTTCTGTAGTGAAGAGTGATCTCTGCTTCGTTCACTGAGCGCCTAGACTAGCTCCGATACCATGTTGGAATTTCTGAAATATTCTGAACACACAGAGGAATAAAATAATTCCTCAACTCAACATAGAGATTAAAAACAAATTGTGGACAGAGATGTGATGCAGAACATATATTTCATTAATAAAAAAAAATGGACTATTACAAACTGAAAATATTCTTCAGAACTACTATGTTCTAGATTTTACAAAATGAGATGCTTCTCTCGGCTGCTACAACAACACAATGTTTCAACAAAAAATTGGTTTATGCTCTCTCTGTCTTTTTTTTATGCCTTCGGGCAAGAAATTACAATACACAATATTTTTCAATGCTAATTTCATATTACATTACATTGGTATATATATTATAAATATTTCATATTTATAATATATATATCAAAATATATAACCAAGGTTAAAAACAAAATGTACCGTGGTAAATAAAAAATAAATCAAAACATTTAAACAAACTTTTCGTAGAGTTCAACCATTATGCAGGAGCCAATTTCATTGCCCCCTGAAAATTATTTGATTGATTCAGAGAAGGTGATGTCACTTCCTCCAATGGGTTTCCTTCACCCTTCCCAGCTCATGCTTTCTTCCCCCCAGAATGGTGTTGGTTTTACGTTAATTCAAAACAGATGGTAGCTGAGAATTAATTGTGGCAGGTGTTGCAGATAATAAACATGGGGTTGAGTATTGTGTTTCATGGAGTGAAAATCACAATTGGAGATTTGCTGCTGTGATCATCCTTAAAACTCCCATCAACATTAACTCGTCGTCCTCCTATTCTGCAGGTTGTTGGAATTAAATTCCAACAAGATTCCACAAGTCCACAACTCCAGTTTTTGAAGTTCGAAGCATTTCTTTGGTATATAGATCGACTATGGCGATTTGATTTACGTGTTTAGTCGGCGACATGATCAACACTGAGGTGAAAAACTGCACTGTCGTCAAATCACTGATGTGCACGTTAAGGAAAGTGCTTTTGGATTCACGGACCAGACTTGGAATTTTTGTTATATCTCCTTGTTGCATTCGAAGGCTCCCAAAAAAGAGTTGTAGTATACTCAGCCAGTCAGCTAATGTCGACATTCTGCCAAAGATATAGAAACAAATGGCGAAATGTATTAATAAAATTTATTTTTATTAACTCAATGAATCATGACAAGTTCATTCCCAACAGTGCATTGACATGTACTTTGAAAATTGGATTTAGTGTTGGAAGAACTCTCGACTAATCGAAGGAGATTGAGCTTGTATTCAACCATTGAAATTTCTACATCACAATCAGTAAAGTTCATGGTTCCCTTTCCCGAGCAAGGAAAGTGAGAAGGCAGACACCCAAGGTGGCCAAGAAAAACAAGAAGAAGAAACCTAGAGGTCGCACCCACAAGCGATACAATACAATCGACGGTTTGTTACCGCAGTGGTTACTTTTGGAAAGAAGAGAGGGCCAAATACCTCTGAGAAGTAAATGAATGGGTGCAAAGGCAAGAGTGAAGTCATCCGGCTTTTCAGGTTTCATCTTTTTGGGGATTTCCTTCTTTAACTTTGGAATTTTTGTTGGAAATCTATTTCTTATACAATCATGTACTTTTGCCGAGGTTGGAACAAGGAAGAAAATTGTTAAGGATTTGTACTGTGTAATTTTTTTTTTTTTGGTAATATGATATATTTTATGAAAAAAAGGGGATATAGTGCATTGACATGCATTGGTGAAAGCGCATGGACATGATGCTAGTTGTTTTCCGCCACCATGGATGATCTGAAATTATGCAAAAGGAATTACTAACATCTATGTGAACTTGCTTATGTTAAATTATGCAATAGATCGAAAATATTGCAATTAACATAAATGGCACAAGCCATTAAAGACACATTTTAAACATATCAACATGGAAAAATTTAATAAGGAGTTCACCAGACTTCCTGGCTACGTCTCCTGGTCCTTTAGCTTCCAGTGTTGACCTTTATATTATGTCTTCAAATGCTTTACAAACATGATCTCAAAAAATGAGACTCAAATGATGAAATAGACCTCACCATGATGACCGGCTCGGAATTCTGGTCAAAATGAGTATAAACTTGCCTATGTTTGGCCACTGTGACTTCTAGACCCTCTGGAAAGTTAAAAACCACCTCTGCCTTCTGCAAAAACCACTCTTCTCTGCAAAAACCGCCTCTGAAAACTCTGGGCTGATTTGGCACCTGCATAAACAAATAAAAATTGGAGTGGTGGACTCACAAGTCCAAACTGTAGCATATATGGTTAGCGCTCTTATGCGAAGGCGTTGGTTTAAATATATTTTTGGATGGGTCGGTGGGTTGAAACCCCAACCCAACATTCCGCTCCGTTATGATATATTTAGCAAACTATATATATTACAATATATATATTGAAATATATATGGCGGTCTTCAATATTTGATAAGGTTCGATTCCCGGCAGTAATAAAATATATCCAACGTATTTGCCACGTTAATAATACGCCTTTAAAAGCCTTTGATCTCCAACTGTGATATATCATATGGTTTGTTGCGATGCATTTAAACCTTTATCAAAGGTTTCGGCAGTGGATTAATATATGCGATATGCATTTGCATATATGCGACGGTTTATAAGGTAAGGTTTCGACATTAAAATATGTGCGGTCAAAAAACTTTGGATATGGTATATCCTATAGTTTGTTACCCATTTAACACCAATACATATTTAATACCATACCTCCGATTTAAAAAACCAATTGAAGTGTTGGCCCAACCGGTGTTTGGACTCCAATGAAAACTTAGCAATTCATAATTTTGCAAACAAGGTCAAACTGGGCAGAAATCTGGGTTGCCACATGTCAGCTCTGGATTGGCCCATATCAACCAATCATATCTCGACACGTCATTGAGCTCGATGACATCAACCTGGACAAATGGCGCATTCCCGGGATGACACATGTCCTGCTGACATCACACTATTGACTTTGACCATTAACTGTTTGACTTTGACTTTTTCCATTTTGCCTTACTTTTCCCTGAAACTTTGACTTGCCACAACTTCCTCATACGAAGTCAGTTTAACACGCCATTCACACCGTTGGAAAGCTGTCGATGAGCGCTTCAACTTGATTCCCTTTTCAACTGCATTTGAAGACTTATATCTGGAGGAAAAAATGAATCCATTTTGGATCACTCCTCCCCACTGGAAAGCTTTTGGACCACCAAAAGTTGGTTTTATCTGTCGAGTAAGTGAGGATATATCTCCTTCACTTTTCCAATTTCTATCCGTCTTGCTTTACTTGGATTTGTATCTTTAATTCCAACTCGAAGATACTCAACTTCTCCCCGTCACGAAGTCCTTATCCTCCTGTCAAGAATTGTGTCCTCCTGCAACTCGTTGAGATATTCTGGCGAAAAATATTCGATGAAAGGTACCTGATTTTGCTCTTATGGATCTTCAATCATTGAAGGTTCATATAATCGCAAATTTTCCACATTTACAATGGAATAGATCTGCATATAAGCTGGTAGATCAAGGTGGAAATCATTCTCACTAATGTTGTCAAGAATTTTGAAAGGACCATATCTAATTGGTTTTGAGTTTTTACCTTCCCCTTGAAGTCTTTCTTTGCTAATGTACAACCAGACTTCATCACCAACTTGAAAACTATGCTCAAATCGATGCTTATCATGCCTCGCTTTATACTTTTCTTGGCTCTTTTCCAGCTGTTCCTATACTACCTGGTGAATTTCTTGGATTTGTTCAATGAACTTGGTTGCTTTGTCCACATTGTTGTGTCCATCAACTGCTATGTCTTTACCAAAGACAAAATCCAAGGGAGACTTTGGTTCAAAACCAAAACAAGTCTCAAATGGAGATCTCTGAGTAGAAGAATGTTTTGCATGGTTGTAAGCATGTTGTACATAACACAAATGTTCATCCCAAAGCTTGGGATTCTTGCTGCAATAACCTTGAAGCAACTCTACCACTGTCCTGTTGACCACTTCCGTCTGGCCGTCTATTTGCGAATGAAATGTTGTGCTCTTCTTTAACTTAGTGTCCATGAGTTCACATAAACTTGACCAAAAGTTCCCAACAAATCAAGAATCTCGATCAGATATAATAGAAGTGGGTAATCCAAAGTGAACCCATAAATTTTGGAAGAACAACTTTGTAGTTTGTTCAGCTGTGACCTGTTTAGTACATGGAATCAAAATACACATCCTAATGAACCTATCCACAACTACATACAAATAATCATGCCCTTTTCTAGACATTAGCAATCCCCCAACAAAATCCATGGATAAACTTTCCCAAGGACGAGAAGGAATTGGAAGTGGATTGTACAAGCCTAATTTTCTATTACTTGGCTTGCTTGTAGCACACATAGTACATCCTTTAATATATCTTGATACTGTTTCATTCATTCATGGCCAATAGCAGAATCTTTGTAATTGTGCAATTGTTTTACTTACACCAAAATGACCTGAAATTAGAGAAGTATGTGCTTCTCGAATCAAATTAACTCTTTCAGTTTGTGGAATGCATAACTTTCCCAAATGATATAAGATTTTTTCCTTTATGAAATAATCAAATTCTTCTACCTACTTTCCATGACTTAAAGTTTCATATACATCCTTAAAATTTGTCTCTTGAGAATACTGTTCAATATAGCTTTCGTGCATTACTGAATTATGCTTAAGTATTGTGGATGCATTTATGATTGGTCTTGATAACATGTCTGCAACCTTATTATGTATGCCTTTCTTATATCTAATTACAAGATGAAATTGATGTAAGAAACCCATCCAATGATAGTGTCTTGATTGCTGCAATTTAGTTTGTGAGTGTAAATATTGTAGTGGTTGATGATCTGTATGTATGATTGTTTCTTTTCCCATTAGGTAATGTTTCCACTTTTTAACACTCTGTACTAATGCATATAATTCTTTATTGTATGTAGAATAGTTAATTACTGCTGGCATGAATGTCTCAGAATGAAAGCATATGGGTTTTCTGTGCTGCATCAACATTGCCCCCATGGCATATTCACTTGCATTTGTCTCGATCTCAAATGGATGTTGAAGATCAGGCAGTGCTAGTATTGGCGTTGTACTGATCCTTTCTTTCAATGTGTCGAAGGCTTTCTGTTGTTTGCCTCCCCACTGAAACACCTGTTTCACACTTGTCAAAGCATGTAGAGGAGCTGCAATTAAAGAAAAGTTAGCAATAAACTTTCTCCAATATTGTGTTGCCCCTAAGAAACTTCTAACTTCTGTAGCAGTATTGGGCTTAGGCCAATTTACAATGAATTCGACCTTAGAGGGATCTATCTTCAATTCACCACCCCCTACAATATAACCCAAATAATTTAAAGATATTCTGCCAAATTCACATTTGGACAGTTTTACATAGATATCTTCTCTTTTTAAAACATCTAAAACCTACTTTACATGCTTTACATGTTCATCCCATGTCTTACTGAAAACAATAATATCATCTAAGTATAATATTACAAAATCATCTATAAATGGTTTAAAAACATCATTTATGACTCGCATAAATGTGGCTAGAGCATTGGTCAAGCCAAAAGGCATAACCATCCATTCATAGAGTCCCTGCTTTGTTTTGAAAGCAGTCTTCCATACATCCTATTCTGAAACTCGGATCTGATGGTAGCCACTTCGCAGGTCTAACTTAGTGAAGTAAATTGAATCTTTCAAATGAGATAATAAATCGTCGATATGAGGAAGAGGATAATGATTCTTTATTGTTACTTTATTTAATGCTCGAAAATCAATGCACATTCTCCACGAACCATCTTTCTTTCGCACCAACACAATAGGTGATCCACATGGTGAAGTGCTTGGTCGAATAAACCCTTGATTGAGCAATTCCTATACCTTCTTCTTTATCTCTGCATTCTCTAGAGCTGATAACCTTTTATACCTGTAGTTTTAATTGTTGTTTCATCTTCTGAATCTGATCCCAAGTCCTTTTGAATAGCAACAACATTCTTTCGCTCTTTACTTCCAAACTTCTTAGGCTTCAATTCTAGATGCAGTGACCAGCAGTGTGCCTCATTGTGTCCTTCTTTCTTACAATGAGTGAATGTAGGCTTTTCTTTCTTTACTGTGTTCGCTTTCCTTTCCTTCCATTTTTGTTTCTTCTTTTCTTTATTCTTGAATTCAATAGATTTAGATGACTTTACAACATCATGAGATACACTTTTACCCCTAGCTTCTAGATGTGTTGCTTGAACTGATACATCATCTAAGCTAGTCGGATTTAACATTAGTATAGTGTGCCTCCAATAACTATGTAGGCCACCAATGTATTTCAATAATGTTTCTGGTGAGTCCAATGATATGCCTAGTGTCAAAGATCTTTTACGAAACTCCTAAGTATAACTTTGCACACTTTGACCCTTTAACTGACGCAATGTTTGCCAACTCATCATAGCTTGTTGCATATAAGCCAAAGGATAAAATTGTTTTTTAATAGCAGAAACAAATTCATTCCATGTCAAAATTGTTTTACCATGTTTCTGAAGATCTGCTTTTGTCTTACCTTCCCACCATACAAGTGAAGTTCCTCCAAGACAAAGGCTAGCAAGAAGGATCTTCTTTATTTCTGACACAACTTTATGTACCCTGCTATAAACTTCAATTTGTCTTATCCAGTTATCAAGTTTTTCAGCATTAAGTTCACCATCAGAAGTCATCAAATCAAATTTTACATCTAATTTGATCAAAGAGGATTTCCTACTCTTCTTCTTTTTAGAAGAACTAGATTCATCAGAAGAAGATGATGATGACGATGGTGGTGACGATGGAGGAGTTGGTGGAAATAATGAAGGAGGCTTTTTACCTGTTTCTTTTTATGCTTTAGGTGACGAAGTGCCTTCACCTTTTTGCTTCTTAAACTCTTTATACATCTCTTCTACCATCGCACGTATTGTCATGAAGTTGTCTAAGAACTGAGCTTATATTCCCAACATGTTTTCTTCCGTCATCTTCTTTTGTGAAAACACCCTTCCAATTTCTGGATTTGCTTCAACAATTTCTCCTTCACCTCGCTTGGACTTTGACCTAGTAAGCATTCAATCTTCACATGACACTGTCAAACCTTTACAAATTTAACATGATGCTCTGATACCACTTGATCTGAAATTATGCAAAAGGAATTGTTGACATCTATGTGAACTTGCTTATGTTAAATTATGCAATAGATCGAAAATATTACAATTAACATAAATGACACAAGCCATTAAAGACACATTTTAAACATATCAACATGGAAAAATTTAATAAGGAGTTCACCAGACTTCTTGGCTACGTCTCCTGGTCCTTTAGCTTCTAGTGCTGACCTTTATATTATGTCTTCAAATGCTTTACAAACATGAGCTCAAAATATGAGACTCAAATGTTGAAATAGACCTCACCATGATGATCGGCTCATAATTCTGGTCAAAATGAGTATAAACTTGCCTATGTTTGGCCACCGTGACTTCCAGACCCCTTGGAAAGTCAAAAACCACCTCTGCCTTTTGAAAAAACCATTATTATCTACAAAAACCACCTCTGAAAACTCTGGGCTGATTTGGCACCTGCATAAGCAAATAAAAATTGGAGTGGTGGACTCACAATTCCAAACTGTAGCGCAGATGGTTAGTGCTCTTGTGCGAAGGTGTTGGTTTAAATAGATTTTTGGATAGGTCGGTGGGTCGAAACCCCCGCCTACCATTCCACTCTGTTATGATATATTTAGAAAACTATATATATTACAATATATATATTGAAATATATATGGCGGTCTTCAATATTTGATAAGGTTCGATTCCCAGCGGTAATAAAATATATCCAACGTATTTGCCACGTTAATAATATGCCTTTAAAAACCTTTGATCTCTAGCTGTGATATATCGTATGGTTTGTTGCGATGCATTTAAACCTTTATCAAAGGTTTCGGCAGTGGATTAATATATGCGATATGCATTTGCATATATGTGGCGGTTTATAAGGTAAGGTTCCGGCATTAAAATATGTGCGATCAACAAACTTTGGATATGGTATATCCTATAGTTTTTTACCCATTTAACACCAATACATATTTAATAACATACCTTCGATTTAAAAACCAATTGAAGTGTTGGCCCAACCGGTGTTTGGACTCCAATGAAAACTTAGCAATTCAAGAGGTTAGGGGTTTGATCCTCCCTAGTCTTCATAATTTTGCAAACAAGGCCAAACTGGGCAGAAATCTGGGTTGCCACATGTCAGCTCCAGATTGGCCCATATCAACCAATCATATCTCGACATGTTACTAAGCTCGATGACATCAACCTGGATAAATGGTGCATTCCCAGGACGACACATGTCCTGCTAACATCACACTGTTGAATTTTACTTTGACCATTGACTGTTTGACTTTGAATTTTTCCATTTTGCCCTACTTTGCCTTGAAATTTTGACTTGCCACAACTTCCTCATACGAATTCGGTTTCACGCACCGTTGGAAAGCTATCGATGAGCACTTCAACTTGATTCCCTTTTCAACTGCATTTTAAGACTTAGATCTGGAGGCAAAACTGAATCCATTTTGGATCAACGGATATCACAATGAATGTTGTTTGCAGTAGAGTGGTTGGACAACAAATTTAGATTTCGTACTACATCCTACAGTGGCTTTCAGATTGTCACGTTGAAGAGCATTAAACCTATCGCAGATCAACCGAGCATGAGTGATGTAGTAAAGGAGCTGGGATTGACAGGTGTTCGAGATTATTCTGTCTATATGTTCTAAATATATTCAAGTGGTTGCATGTGCTATATATATTTGTTATCCATGTAACTATTCAAAATAAAAGCAAATATTTTTCATTAAGTTTGTATATGACAAATATGGACATGAGATTATATTTTACTTAAGAAAGATGAGAGAGTAAGGTCGACCTCTCCTTGATATATAAAGAATGCAAACCTTATAAGCTAGATTATAATTTCAATAGGCATGCCCATGTATTGATTTTTATTTGAAATGTAACCCACATGAATTGATGTTGAAATATGCATGAAATTTTTGGAAGATTCAAAGTGTTCGGAGATGATCTCCTTAAATATGCAGTCAGTTTGTGTATTTACCTTTGTATGAGGGATGAAGTTATTTTTTCCCCAAAATTTATTGGAGATAAATATTTTGATTCAAAGCAGTTTTCGTGGAGAAGACATTAAGGTAGATGTGCATTTCACATGAAGAGCATAAATTGTAAAGGTTATCACTACATCAACTAAACAATCGACACATCAAGAGACAAAAATCTGCAAAACAATTTTTCAAAATCATATGAAAATGACTATCATTTTCAGATAATGTGGATTATTTTTTTTTATTTTTTTATTTTTTATAGATCAACATCAAATATATAGAATGCTTAATGGGATTTATAGTGATTTAAAGTGCTACTTCCGTAGCTGTAAAAATTAAATTTCGGTCAAGGAGTTTTTGTACAAAGTGTTCTCTCAACAATATTCTTGTTTTCCGAGTGTTCTCACAATGATATTTTGCAGTGCTCTTATAATGCTATGTTTCATCTAATTTTACAAAGGTCTTGGTTTGGGTTTAAAAAAATTTCTTCAAAGTTTGGATTTAAGAGCATTTCTTGGAAGCAGACTGATTTTGCAGAGAATTGTTTTGGGTATAAAGAATTTTCTTGGAGGCAGCCTGATTTTGCAAAAAATTGTTTTGGACTTAAGAAATTTTCTTGGACGTACATTCAAAGGACATTTCTTGGAGGTATGTACGTGTTTTGAGTTGAAGTAAATCTTTTGAGCTTCGTTTCATTTTTATAAGACATTTTTCTCTTGAATTTTTTAAAGTAAGTGTTTTGGATTGGAGTATGTATTTTTTGCAAAAAATTTAAACTGAATTTTTTTAAATTAAATCTTTTGTGATATTTTTTGTAATCGAGTTATTGTCTAATTTTTTGAAGGAATTTTTTTGAACTTCATACCCTATTATCATGGGAAATCGAAGAACTTGTGCGAGAAAATATGATCGAAAAAGAGACCCTGAGGAACGTAGAGAAGAGACGAGACAATCTCGCAAAAGAAAGTTAAAAGCCCTCTCAAATATTGAAGAGGAAAATCAACCTCAAGCAGAAATTGAAGCAGGTATGTAAATGTAAATATTATGATCTATTGATATATTTAAAATTTTCCTAATGTAAAATGTGAAGCTTAATTTTTATTTGATGAACTAATTTGAAAAATATTTTGTTTAATCTAAACAGACAGAGATATTCCTCAAAACATTGATGATGAGATACAAAATTTTGAAAGAGAAAGTGAAAGAGATATTGAACCAATGATTGAAGATGGTGAAAATATTGAAAGAAATCCAAATAAAGAAATTGAATCACAAGGTATGCACACACACACACACACACACACACACACACAGATATATATATATATATATATATATATTAAACACATGCACATATTATTGAAATTATAGATATATTTATTAATTTAGTTATTTATTGAATATGTACTATTTTTCCGAATATGTACAGATGAATTCACTATCGATAATGAGATGTTAGAAAATGTTGACACTCATACATATGGAGATAAAAAACATGACCATGCTATACGATATCGTGTTAACTGCATTTTTGAAAATTATTTCTTAAATGAGTGGGTGATAGTTCAGGCTCAAATGTTGAAAGGTCTCCTATCATTAAGGAAATTAAAAGAAGCTACGACACTATTGGGTATTCAAAAATCAACCAAAGATAAAAAAAATGAAGGAAGATGTGATAAAAAATATGAGTAGTGCTATAAAGTCAATTAAGAGATCTAGAGAGAAAGATGTTTCAATTGTACGTAGAGGAATACAGATGGCAATGGTTTCATCAAGTACTCAAGAGAATCGTTTGGTAACATCTATGGTACGAGCACTGGGAACCTCGCGAAAAACTTTGCACAAACATCGAAAATTTTGGCTGCAAATAGATGTAAATGATGAACTCGCTTGTTGGAGAGCTATTTGTAGGCAACCATACAAAGATAGACTTGGAGAAAATGTTAAAAAAATAATATGTGAATATTGGAAGAACAATTCGCGTGTTTCACCAACTGCAAGACATGTGATACGAAGAAGAATAGCACGAAATTAATACGAAGAACATGAAAAACATCTCTTGGAAACCACTCAGATAGAGTTATTCAACAAGTTCAAAGAAGAGAATCGTCAAATTCATGTTTCACTCAGTGCCTTTGTTCAACAAAAACCATGGTATGTAAAACCTATCACCGTACGCGACACTTGTTGTTGCCGTTATCATGTGGAATTTGAGTTATATTATGACACATTCCTTGATTTCGGTAGAACATTATGGAAGGATTCACCTCCTCCTTCCACTATACGTGAATTCATATCTCAAATTCTATGTGAAAGAGAAAGCGATGAACTATTTTACAAAAAGAAATGTGTTGGTGGTAAAAAATGCGATGATTGTGGAAATTTGACTAAATTTCAAAACAAATATCGTATTGATATAAATGATCAATCATTGTCCAACATGAAAGTGAAATGGAACAGATATGAATATATCGATACATCGATTCAAGGTGAAAATAGTGTTAAAAGAATTGAATTACTAGAAGACAAAATTTTTCTGATAGACTTTTTGAGAAAGTTTGAGGCAGAAATTTACAAATACACCAAGCATTCCCATAGAGCTCGATGGCAAGACTTGCAATTCAAAAAATCTCGTAAATTTTTTCCACCAGGGACCATTTTGTCAGTGATTTATTTTGCAGAAAACTACACATTTGTTCCACAAAAAGAAATTCAGAGTGAATACTACCATTCTGACCAAGTCTCCATGCTCATTCATATTCTATATAGACATGCTGAACAAAATGTCGATCATATAGAAAGAACGAGTGAAAATCAACATATAATTAAAGAATATCACTTTTATATCAGTGACGGTCGTACACATGATACATGTTTTGTACAACATTGTTTTGGAAAAATTTAGGATTCCTTGAAAAATCATGGAATAATGTTCAATGAACATTGGATATGGTCAGACGGATGTGTAGGTCAATTCAAATCTGCACGATCATTCTTTTGGTTGTGTTGTCTTCATAAGAAAACCTGCATTAAATATTGTTTGAATTTCTTTGAGACTGGCCATGAAAAAGTAGAACATGACGGTGCAGGAGCATGCATAAAACGAGCACTTCGAAGATATCAAATGAACCACTCTGCAAGCCGACTTGTGAATTCTAAAGAAGTTGTTCAATGGTGCATCGCTTCTCTAAGCCCATCAAGGGAAGTGCGAAGGTACATTCAATTTAATTTATATTGGAAATCTAATTTTAAACATTGTACATTTATCATGCAATGATTATCTTTGATTGTATTTTGATATCATATTTACAAATTCTTCTTCTAATTTTCCATATAAAGGTTTTTATGGCATATTGGGATCGAAGACGTAGATAGATCAATTGGAAGTGACGTTGAAACAATAAAAGGGACTCGAAAATTGCATTCAATTCAAACAAAGTCGTCCAGAAATGTGTTTGCATTGGATAAAAGAAAATATTCTTGTTTTTGTGATGTTTGCATAGACAACACAAAATCCAATGACATTTGTGAAAACAAAATGTATGTAAACGATTGGAAACATACAGAGCTAAATACAAAGGGTAAAATTTCTGTTGCAATGTTTGAAGAAATGCAATCAGAGGAAACTACAATATCATCTGATGGTGATCGATTTTCTGATCTTGTTAGAGAAGGTAACATTTGAATTACTTTCTAATGATTTAAAGATCTAGAAATAAATTTAAATATGTATAATTTTGTTAAGTTTATTTTATTGTGCAAGAGATGTTTTTGCTGTAATTGCACCTATTGACAACGATGAAAATGTGAAGTATTATTTGATGCGTTGCACCGAACGAAAAATGAAATTATTACAAAACTATAATGATCACGGATTTCAATATGACAGAGGGTCTATTATACTGAAAGGTTATTTTTTCAGACAAAATCATCAAAGTGGAGACTTTGTTTACTTTGAAGACTATGAACCTGATTCCATAAGTTGTCAATATAGTCACTTGGTGTGTGCAGCACACATAAAGTTGATAGAAGTTCAAACAAAGAAAAAATCGAAAATTAAGAGATGGAAAATGTCAAAATCCGATCATGAATGGATTATTGAAGATGGAATTCCATTAGAATTTTTTTGAGTGAATTGTCCAACAATTTATTCTCTTTGGATTAAATATGTTTTAGAACTTCCAATACTCAACTAAAAATTGAGCTGCTTATGTTATTTGTGCAAGTGTTTGCACATGTACAAATTGTTTTGGTACAAGCACGTGCTCTAGTATCAACTGAAAGTAGTTTTTCTATACATGTGCATTGATGAAAAATGTTATATATATATATATATATATATATATTCTAGAATGCAATTAACTAGAACTAGTTTTTCTATGTGCATTGATGAAAAACTAGTTGGATTTTCTGGTAAAAAGTATGGACACAATGTAAATAAATCATCTGCAGTATAGTTTTGTACGAAAATTCCTTTCAGACAAGAGACTCAGAGCACTTCTTTGACTTTTGGTGGGATTTGACCCACATCTCTATTCCTGATTGAAAATCTAGTACAAAATTTGTTTGTCCAATGGTCGGATATGTTCAATGTGCATTGATGAAAAATGTTACTTGTATTGGATATATATGTTCTAGAATGCAATTAATTGTTTGAAGTAGTTTTTCTATGTGCATTAATGAAAAACTAGTTGGATTTTCTAGTAAAAAGTTTCCACAATGTAAATAAATCGACAAGGCTACCTATTTGAATGCATTAACGACATTGACCCAAATTCAACAAACATATATATGTACTAGACTTATATTTCCAATCAAAATTAAAGGGATAATTTGTATATATATCTACTTCTTTAAACTCTTTTTTCAATTAGAGCTCAATTGATACATGGTTAATTGCATTGAAAAGCTATGTTCTTCCTATTGGAAAATTTTTCATTCAAACATGACTACATGTAGAGATCAAAAGCAATCTTAAAATTCCAAATGTACTTCAACCATCCAAAAGGGATTTGTGCAACATTACTTGACATGCCATGCCAATTATAGTGAACAACTATCCAATAGAAACATTTAACATTATATACCACATGTGCCAAATGTAGATTGAAACCATCCAAAACTTTAAAATTTTAAAAGCTTTTGATAATATATCGTGCAACATTAAAATATTAAAAATTTAAAACATTAAATATCACATGCGAAATGTAGATTGAAACCATTCAAAACTTGAGTTTAAAAAACTTTTTGATTATATATATCGTGCAATGTTACTTCACATGCCATGCCAATTATAGTTCAACTAGATCCAATAGAAACATTTAACATTATATACCACATGTGCCAAATGTAGATTGAAACCATCCAAAACTTTAAGTTTTAAAAACCTTTTGATTATATATCATGCAACATTAAAACATTAAACATTTAAATTTCATTAAATATCACATGCAAAATGTAGATTGAAACCATCCAAAACTTGAGTTTTAAAAACTTCACATGCCATGCCAATTATAATTCAACTATCCAATAAAAACAATTAACATTAAATATCACATGAAAAATGTAGATTGAAACCATCCAAAACTTTTAACTTTTAATTTAACAAAAAAATATAGATCACAACATTACTTCACATGCCAAATGTACTCCAAGCATCCAAAACTTAAATTTAAAAAACAAAACAAATTATAACACATGTCATTACATAACATGCCAAATGTAGTTCAGATGACAACATTACTTTATAGATGACAACATTACTTCACATTCACATGCCAAAAGTACTAAAACCATCCAAAAATTAAATAAAACAAATTATATTAACAATGTAATAAAATATGTCCAAAAATTGTAGATCTCACAAGTATCAAACTGTATCAAGTTTAACAAATTTTAAGACCATCTAAATCTTGAAATCAAATCTACAAATCATGCCCATCAAATAGAGACGGATCTAGCGTCTTTCCTATCAGGGTCTCAATCCGCTCCCTATCATGTGAAGCATCATGGGAAACCTACATACACAATGCAAATGTACTTTAACATTAAAATTTGATGTTTTAAAAATGAATGAGAATATATATATCTAGAACTTCATGTAAAAAACAAAATATAACAAAAAAATCATGCAATACCTCATGAGGTTCTCTCTCCATTTGATGAACAAGTTCTGCCCCCATAGGAACATCTACAACGATAAACTGTACAATATACATGTATAGTTAAATATATATATATATATATATATATATATTAAAAATTTTCAAATGAAAATGCACGTGTACATATATAAACTTATTTTCAATAATATTAAAAAAAGGAACTAAAGACAACTTGTTCAAATGTTGTGGATGTTCCTATCTCCGTCGCTAGAGTCCCCGGATTAAAGAAATCTTCTATAGGAACCTAAATTCAAAAAATTTTAAATAACTCAAAATATAGATCTCTCTCTCTCTCTCTCTCTCTCTCTCTATATATATATATATATATATATCTCAATTTTTAATGGAACTTTTTGAGGTAGAATATATATATATATATATATAACTTTTAAACATAAATTTTAAACTTGTGAAAAATTGTCCATACTTGTGGCTCATCTCCCAAGGAAGTAGAAGGTACATCTCCCAAGGAAAAAGAAGGTATCGCCATCCCAAAAACATCAGACAGAATCGATACCTGTTAAAACATTTTATCAAATTATATATATACATACATGTACATGTGTGGCAACAATTATTTATTTTAAAGTCACTTAAAAAACACTAACATTTGCCAACATATCTTGATGGTCAGACCCATCTGCATTGTTTGAACCAGAGGTCCCGAACGTGATATTAACATTTTCGTCATGCGTCATGTGTGAGAACTGCAAATGGTGTTTTAACATATAATCATACAATTTTGTTAGATCAATGTACATACAAATAAATTTATACATGTACATACACATGTATTTATTACAAATTGTACACATGTATATGTATGTTAAAATAATTTCAAACCCTAAGGTCACTAACACATACCGTTCCGGTGCCCTCTTCCTCATGAAAAATTAGGTCTTGCAAACCATTGCGACAATTTTTTGCATATATTCGGAGATCTTCAACATTCATGTTGTCAATCTCCTCATCTGTACAATACACAAAATTGGCATGTGCATTTTCACATGCTCTTTGTCGATTTAAACAAACATCGACTCCACCCAATCCACTATAAAAATTGTCAATCATAACATTCATTGCTTCTCGACTTATTTGAGAAGACGCATCCATCTCTGACTGCAGAGTTTCGACCTGAAACGGTCGACTCACCAATGGAGGCTCAGGGCGAGGCAACTCCACATCTCGCTTAGCGCCCTTACAGTCATATAATCTACCTTTCCCCGGGCCAAAAAATTCTGACGGAAGGTCATTGTAGTTGGGTTTCATACCCAAAAAAAAAACTGCATAAAACATTTGTGAAAAATAAACAGGAACCTCATCATTCCATGGGAGCCTTCCATAGGCCGCAAGGTGCCTATCATACAAATAACGAGCTATGTCTGGGTGCTTGAAATACTACACCTTCAACATTTTTCTTTTTGCCCCTTCCTTGTAATTAAACATTGACTTGGCCACTTCTTTTGTAACTTTTTGTTTTACATCCTCCCATTTATCTAGACACATTACTGTTTCTTTTCTCTTTCTCATCATTTCTACAAATGTATCAGTCGTTGGCCCAAGATTTTTGTACACATTTACAATTTCACCCAATGAATGTGTAACTATTTCAAGGCTTTGTCGACTCTCAGCAGGTAGAGACAAAGCCACAAGATCTCTTTTCAATTTTGCATAAAGTCTTTCACACCTTTGTAAGGTGCATTGCGCCATGTTGGTTTCCCATGATATATCAATAATCTCGGTCGGATAAGTTGTGCTGGGTAGACAACCTTCTTCTTGAATGTAGCGGGCTGCCCTACGTCTATTTTGACCACTAATTCGAACATTTTCGGCCTCTGCATCAATATATATAAAATTTTGTATATTAGAAAAAACACATGTAAAAAAAGTTGTACAAATTTAATGAAAAAAATATTGAAATTGATGGCAACCTTGACGTTGTTGGTTAGCATCTTCTCCAACACAGCCCTACTGAGAACTAGACCCAGAATGACCTTGCTGCGAACCAAACCCAAAATGACCCTGCTGAGAACCAGCAGCCGTTGATTGGCCTTCGGGGGAATAAATATCACCCCCTTCACGCAACCTGCTACCACTCATTGATGGCCCTCTAGGTGGATTTGAACCACCACCAACCTCTCAAGACGAAGGAGAAGCTTCATAAACAAATACAAATTTATAATCAATTGAAAAATACATTCATGTGTACATATAAATACATATACATATTCATTGATTAAATTGCGTGAACCATACCACCACTGGTTGAACCATGGGCACGCTCCATGGATGGAGTAGAAACCCTTCTCTTCTTACCTTCTAAAAATTAAAAAATGAAACTTATTAACAACTAATTTAACTCACAAAGTTAATAAAAAATCAATTCCATATGTACACACATATATGGAGATTTAAGATTATATTTAAATACCGTGAACATCCCCCGATCCCTGAACCTCCATATGGGATTCGATTGATCTTCGTCGTTCATCCTCCATGATATATATATCTATTGGTCGACATTTACACAAAACAGATTTCATAAAATCAATTTGTAATTTAGTGTACACAAATTATGTAGAACACAACTTTCAAAGCAATAATTGATGTGTGAAACTCAATTTAATTGAAAAAGAAATTATAAAAATGATAAGTTCACCAAATTGCGCTTTACATGGTGGGATCACACTTGGTATAAAATTTACCACTTATACACTTTAGTTTGTGGGAGAAATGACACATGCACATAGTTTACCTTAAATTTGTTGTGTTTTATGGATATTAAAATGCAGAACTTCTATTTAGATCCATTCCAGAGATTGACTGTAGGGGCATTTACTAGATATGTCACCTTTCATAAAAGATGAGATCCAAAGGCTACCTAGCCCTTTACAGACTCTGCATATATAACTTGTAGAAGTAAACACTAGAGGCATTAACAATATCAAAGAATGTTTTCATGCTCAGACATGGGAATGTGTCTCTTTCCCTACGCAGAAAAATAGTTCAAGGTAGTTAATCTTCATAGACATGTCATCAAGCAGGTCAATGTGATCATCCCCAACTTACTTTTCATGAAATTAGGCTTGGAATCCTCTACAACCTAGTGGATGGAGTTGAATGGGAACTAGGTCAAGGCCTTTACAAAATACATGCTAGTGAATAACACTTACTAGGTTATGCTAACAAATAAAGTGGGAGAAATGTTTTCTCCTCGAGGTTGTCCAATTGGGTGTGTAATACCAACTTCACCCATTTCCTAACAGGTTTCTCTCTTAGGTTACAAATGTCTTCCACCTTATTAGTTATATATTTTTCAATTTCCCGTGGATTCCTTGAATTTTTTTCTCCTACCATCTCCCTCTCTCACTCCCCAAATTATTGTCATCAAACATGCCCCATTGAGGATCTGGAGCAATGTTTGCACCATACTTAGAACTGTCATTGCTGCTAATTGAAATTGGAGAGTCATGTATACTAGATTGCTTGCTTTAGTGGCTCTTACTTGGACAATATCCTGAGATGAGTTTGACATGATGGTCATATGAGGCTAGAAGCTACTTGGTGTAATTTTCCTTAAATCTTGAAAAAAACAGAGCAAAAATGTCATTTTCGATCATTTTTTATTAAAGCTTCTGCATACAGCACATGTTACCACAATTGCAACACAATCATGTTCTATGAGCATGAATTATGAATGTTGCAAGCCAAATTGCAAGGAAATTTGCATTCATTCTAGGCAAAAGAAGGCTATGACATTAAGGTCCATGCTAGAAAAAATTATGCAAATAAGTTTGTTGAGTCTTGATACTTACCATGTGTTTCAAAGCCATAACGAAGGTTGTCTTTGAGAGTGTCCTCCCAAAGCCCTGTCTTGAGATGAAATTTAATTCAATGTCTCTTAGAGTTGCAAGGTGGAATTGATAGAAATATTTGATTTCTTTACCATAGATGGATATCTCCTTTCATCTATACCTTTCTCTACCATCTTATTTCCAAGTGAAATGGGAATTTTCACATTTTGAATGCCATTACCATGTAGTTTGGTAGTCCGCTAGCTAGACCTATCACAAGTAAGGTTGTCATACCAAACTATTTCTCTTGCTCAACTCAGTGACCATGACTCTCTTCTCACACTGCTTACCATAAGATCTTCAATTGTACATGTCACGCAAATTTGGGGGTTCTAGGTCTACACCTATTAGGTAAAGCTGTATTTTATGGCATTGTGGTCCTTAAATTTGGAGGTGTTCCACTTGAAAAAGTAGGCATTAAATATGGATGAAAAGGATTTGTTTTAACTTTGATAGAATTTCCTTGTGGAATTACTGAATTTCTCGACGACATCATGCTAGCTTTGCTCAGAGAAGAAGGTTTTGGAGGATAAATTGAATTCTTTTGACTTATTTTTGGCATTGGATTTGTTTTAACTGTGATAGAATTTCCTTGTGGAATTACTTAATTTCTCGATGACATCATGCTAGATTTGCTCAGAGAAGAAGGTTTTGGAGGAGAAATTGAATTCTTTTGACTTATTTTTGGCATTGAAGTTTGAAATAGTAGTTTTGATGACTCCATTGATGACCTTGCTGAGGAATTTGATGCACACAATATTGACTTTGAAGATGGTTTAGAAGACGTTGAAGAAGTTGTATATTTTGGTGTTGTCACTAAATTTTTCTTTGTTGTTGGACTTGATCAAGACATAATTTAACTTTACGAGCAGATTGAAGACCTTGAAGAGGTTTTAGATTTTTTTTTTCTCACTGAAGGTTTTTGTCTGGTTTTGTTTCTTAAACCATCATTTCCATAGGACATTTTTGGTGAATAGATTCTTGACCTTGATGAGAGGATATGATACCTTGAAGAGGCTACATCTTTTGGTGACGTCACTAATTTTTTCTCTATTATTGTGTTTGTTAAACTTTTTTATCCCAGAGGAGGGTGTTATCCAATGTGAATTTGAAACCCCCCTCACATTTTTCAATGAAGGTTCTATATGAATGTTAGGGAGCTACACAAATTATAGAAATTCAATATGATGTGCCAAAAAATTTACAGACATCCCAAAAACAGAAACCACCTATTATATACATGTCAATTAAATCTACATGGAACCAACAAGAAATATGGTAAAATATAGAATTATGAATCCCTTCAATTAGTAAAAATATATATATATATATATATATATATATATATGAAGAAAGCACCCAGAGGACTAGAAATAACAATATAGTAGAGAAAAAGAATAGTATCTCAGCAGCTATAATTGCAAGTCATAAATTAATATCATATATTCCAATTTCAGCACTAAAAGCAAACTCAAAATAACATAAAAGCAGAGACAACATTGTTTTACATGTAAGTAAACATTGTTAATGGAAATATGCAACATAGATTGGCATAATCATTCCTTTATCAATGAAATTTCATCATACCATTGAACAATTGTGCGCTAACAATATTTAAATAAGTTAAAGGAAAAAATTGACCTATATTGTACAGTTTATGGGACAGAAATCAATATGTAGAAATATTCACTTGGTTTTTATAATTGGATAGAGGAATGACTTAAAATTACCTTGTATGTCTTCTCGTTTTAAAGCTCAAATTTTTAGGAAGGATTTAAGTATCCACATTTCAAGAATCACTAGAAGAGGTTGATAAAGAATATAGGAAGACAAAAAACTAACCAGTGTTGTAATAAATGGATTTCTTGGGAGGTAGATTGGCATATGGACTTTTGGTAGCTAGAAATTTTCCAAATAAGTGAATGTATTTGAAAACCAAACCTCTAGTTTATTTTGGTTTAGACAAGGTCTAGAATTTGAAAATTGAATTCCCTGTTTCTTCCTCTTACATGTCCAATGATTAGAATCTGGATTGAGGGAAAAAAAATTCCAAAATAAAAATTTTGCATTTTATTTGTTGTACACATGAGTTTTTAAAAGCTAATTAACTCATAAATTTCTCACAAAATACACTTAAACCTTGACACATAAACCCCTTCCCAATTGGCTAACTTTAGACGATCCTAAATACATTTTTATTTAATTGATGAGGGAGATAGCCCAACAAAACTAGTTTGTCCATATTCAAATCAAGTTGGTATCAAAGTACAATTTAGCTCATTTTAGTCAAGGTTAGTTAGAAGAATTAGCTATTGGTTTCTGTCTTCAATTTCCTCTCAAAATGAATGTGTACATGCTTTTGAGAGACACACTAGAGGAATAAGGTCCAATTTTTTGATGAAAATGTGCTCTGAAAGTAAAGGGTTAAAGGAAAACATGTACAAGGCATAGTTGAGCCAAATGTTGTTGAGGAAGGGCCTAATTATTTGGGTCTTGGTTATGGAAAACATGATGGAGAATGCTCCAAATCCAAGGAGGCACATGAAGTTGTTCCAAGAAGGAATTTCATTTCGTGTTCATTACCTCAAGCTTGTGAAGTTTGTGTTCATGATGAATGGAAAAGTTTGACACCCACTTTGCAAGAAGATGTTAATAATCATGCAGCTAATGAGAATGTAAAAGAAGAGGATGTTGAAAGCTCTAGAGTCATTGAATTCATTGCTAGTATCCAGAGGAGAGCCACTACCTCATCAAATTCACCTCCTCAAGAAGGAGACAAAGGTGAATGTTCAAGGTATAAATTTGCCTTTAATCAAATTGCTTTTGATTATGATAAAGATGGTAAATATTCACATAAGATTTGGAAAATAACTTGCATGTTCCTTTTTTGGTTTGAATAATCATAATGTTTATAGATGTTGGAAGAAGATATCCATGCACATGAAACTTTCTAAATAAATGAGGCAAGAAGTCAAAGGCCCATTGGACAAGGAAAATGATGTTGAAAATAAGATGCAATTTTTTTGCACTCATTGCCATAAGAAAGGTCACCTTGTAGACAAGTGTTGGACTTTGTATCCAACAAGTCATCCACAACATTTGAAGAAGGTGGAAAGAGATATTGACAAGAATGGAAAAGAGGATTCCATAATCGATGAGGGTCAGGATGATTCACATGATGATGAAGTGCAGCTGAAAGAAGTGCCATTGAAATGGTTTGGTAAGGGATGGTTAGATTTCTTATCCAATTAAGGCCTTGCAGGTATTTTGATGTTTCATGAATTTCTTTGCAAATTAAAAGTATGGTGCATGTTTCATGAAGAAAGATGTTGAAAGTGAGTTATGTTGACACACTTAAATGCAACAAATATGGAAATTTGTACATGAGCTGTTATTTGACTTGAGAGTCAGTTGTTTGAAGAGGCATGTTTTGTCGACTTATGTTTGGTTGATGGTTTTGTACACCAATACGTAGGAGTACATGGAGATATTCACATGATGTGAATTTTTTTTCTTTGAAGGAGAAAAATGATATGTCAACGAGCTATGTTTCTTGCATGATGTGTTTTTCAGTTTGATGGTTTTGTTTGTGACAAGACGTCACAAGATTTTGGGAAGGTCCACTCTTGAGAGAGAGCCTCATGATTACAACCTAATCATGAGAATCAAATGGGAGTGCATCCTTATTTTGAAAACAAACCTCTAGATAGGATTCTAAGCTACCTAGGACTCAAACCATTATTTTTAAATTTGAAATATCATGGTGTGTTGTTTCAATGCCTAAATCCACAACCCTAACATAAATTGTTTTATTGTTTTTTTGCAGGATTTAGTTGGTTATATTAAAAGTCAATTGAATTTAAAATTCTTGGCTTAGTGGCATGAACCAAACATATTGTGTATTAAATGAGGAATTTCGCTCTCCCAATCATTTCTAAATCACCCATATCACCAAGAAAACATGTTTTAAAAGAACATGCTTTGGTATGGGAAAGACCTTAGGTCCTTTGACTGTGCACATGTGGTGTGAAAAATTGAAATTGACAATTTGCAAAAAAGTGAAATTATGAATGAAACCATGAAAACGAAAAACCAAAAAAGTGGTAAATGATTTAAATAGACCTAATTAATTATTTACCAACATAAATTCTTCAACTTTTAGCAACTAAATGATAAGTAAAAAAATAAATAAATTTGTAAGTATGGTTCGAAAGTTACATAATCTTAAGAAGCATTTTAAATTAATTATATCTCATAAAAAGTATCCCTCCTAACTTAACAAATACTATCTCTTCTCCTAAGGTTCACGACCTCCCTTCCTTAGCACACAAGACATAAATACAATTAATATTTCAATATGTTAATTCCTATTGAAACAAATGAAAAGTTGTATATAGATGGTTTCAAATATTATAAGAAGGTTTTTGATATGGTTGAGAGAATGTGGAAAATAGAATCCATAAACAAATTATTTTTCAAAATGTATTACTTTCAAAGTATCAACAAGGAATGTACAAGGGTGTTCAATGAATTAACACTATTTATTTAAATTCCATGATGTATATCTTACTCATAATTTTAAAAAATTATTAAATAATGATCTAGATTGGATAATTATATTATTTGTCATATATTTTGATGCTTATAGAGTGAAAAAGCTGAAAGAATCAACTTGTAGGGTCATTTTAATGGTGGGTGGAGAATTGGGGTCTAAAACCTTTTGGAGTCATTTTGAGGTATTAAATGACATTTCTGGGGGTCAAACGATTATCCCTTGTGCCGAAATCTTGACCATTATTCTGCACTTAAAGACATATCCAATGGTGCAAGAAAAACATCAAATGAAGTTCATTCAAAATTTATGCCTTTAGTAAGTTGACCTATCATGTTTACCACCATGGTATGAGATAATGTCATTTTAGCCCCATTACTCATGCATAGCAAGCTAGCTACATGTGGAATTTTAACAAGACTCTAAAAGGTCTAAAATCACAAACCTCGTTAATGGTTGACGGAGTCAAATCTTACACCTAGTTGGCTATCACGCTATGTTAAATACTTTCCCACTAGGAGGAATAAGAGTTCCATTTTGTGTTATTGTATTTTGTTCCATAGTTGAAAATACAACTAGGAGTGTGAAGTTAGAGAGAAAAATGTATGAAGTTAAGCTTTTATAGCAACCTTACACGCCAAAAGTCTTAGCTAACTCTACAGAGATTACCTCTTTCTTTGTACTTACATATTTTCCATACCAAAAAAGAGAGAGTAGAGCATGTTTACATTTTAGTGTTGTTTTTCTCCCATAAGGATTTCCCAGGGAAAAAGGAGTAGAGCATCATTACTTTTTAGGGTTTCTTGTCTCCCATAAGGATTTCCTAGGAAAATAATTGTGTTGATTGTCTAGATATGTATGTGTGTGTTTCATTATGTGCTCTATTTCTTACATTGTGTTTCATTATGTTTTATATTTCTTACATTTCCGCCCTCCTATTTTTATTTCCAATCAAGGTTTATAAAGTAACATGAGAAGCAACATGAGACTTGGAACAATCATTTTCATTATCTATATGGAAGGCAAGAAGGATTATATCCCCTTAAGCTTAAGCTTATGTAGTTTGTCAATTTTTATCATATATTTTTGGTAAGGGTAAATGTTTTTTATCTATAGTAAGTCATGAACCCCAATTTTACCTTATGTAAAGCATGATTCTAGGATTACTACAATTTGTACTTGGTTTTTTATTATGATGATGCCCTGTCTCAATCACTTGGCCATCTCTCGATGGGTAGTTAAATCTTTATAACAATACTTAAGTAATATTTATCTATTCGTATTATGTGAAATGTAAAAAATGTTATACTATTTTTCATAAAATTGTGTTGAGTTTATCATATATTTCAATGAAAGTTGATTATATGACACGTTTTATTTATAAGGAGAACAATTTTGCTAAGGTATGAATTTGCAATTTTGTGTGGCTCTCTATCAACCTTCACTTCCTCATTCCTAGAAAAAATCTACTTTGTATACCCACTTTGTATTCAAATGCATGAGTTTTGAACTCTCGGTAACTATGTTTTTCCGCACAGGAAAATTATATGTCACATTTTATACTAACTCTAAATATTATTTTTGAAGTTTGGATTACTGTTATTCTTTTATAAAATTTAACATTAGATATAAGTTAAATTGAAAGCTACTTAGATGAAATATAGCTTAGATATGGCATTTGCATTATTATCTATTTATTGAACTATCATGGACATAATTATTACACATGTTTAATTTACATTATTGTTATCTGATGCTTCTTTGATTTATCTCCTATAGCTTAATGTAATGCTAGATATATAATTTAAGTTGAAGGCCCATGAGATAAATATGACTTCTATGTGACATTTGTATTGAATCATCTATTTGTTTTGTTATATGAACATAATTGGTACACATATCTAATTTGCATTACTAATATGTCATGCTCCTTTAATTTTTCTTTTATAGATGACCGGAGCAACCCTTTTTAATCTATCCCTTTTTACTTCGGATATGTGGGCAATACTCATCCGCATATTTTTCTATCATAAAGCAGTGGGTAAAATTGTATTCCATTTATGTCAATGTTAAGGTTAAGCACATGGATTAAATTTTTATATAAGATACATTGCCATGGTGTACATTTATATCTAAAGAGTCCAAAAGCTCATTCAAGACCATATGTTTTGTTGATGTAGGTTGATTGGTTATATTACATTGCTTTTGCAATTGTTGTTGTGGGCCTTACCATCTATTCATTCTAGTAATTGCTGAAACTAATCTTTCACCTTTTTATTTTAAATAGAAATAAATTTTCAAAGACATTTTAATATGTAAAATTAAGGAAAACTCTTTTTTTCCTATGTGAATATGATAATGTCTAACATGTGCTTTTTATTTCAGCAGTAGTGACAAAGAGAACACTATTGTGGTTGAAAATGGTCTAAATGAAACCATACCATACACATAGCTCAATGAAGAGAGAGAGCCTAATATAGAAGGCATAATTGTAACTCCCTCGTGATTAGAAAATCACGCTCTATATCATTATGCTTCTCTCCTCCATCGTTATTTTTTTAAGCATTCATTCTTTGAAGAAATGTATTACAAGAATATTACAATGAAATTTTCATTTCAATTTTTTATATGCTACATTACGATTATAAAATAATAAGCTACAACTCAAACTAAAAGGAAAAAGGTTTGTTTTTTTTTTAATATTTTTAAAATTTAACAATTATTTAAATAACCTTTTTCCTTTAGAAGTCATATATATATATTCAAAATTTGTACACTCACAGGTAAAGATATAGAATTAATCTTGTACTATAGGATTAATCCTGTACAAATTTTTTACACTAATTTATAATTTATAAATTAAATATGATAAGATATTTTGAAACCAGTATGATTTCAAAATTCCAAAGATTCACAATTTAAATATATGAAAACAACAAACGTTGGTGTATGTTGATAGTTAGATACATATTTTGCTTATATATATTATTTTAAAGTTTATTCAAAATAATAATATAGGTGAATTATAAGCACAATTACTTACATTTATCTTACTTAAAAAAGCACTTTAACAATAAATAAAATGAATATAATATTATTTTTCCTTTCTTGATACTTTAAGAAGATAGATATAGACGATTTCTATGTGATTCAATCCAACTTTTGATATTAACAAGTGCAGTATTGTAGTATTGACTACATCTACAATAGTTCCATGTGCAACTGAATGAACGTTCAAAGAAAGACTTGTAATAAAATACTTTGCTACAAAATGATAAAACATGTGAGTGAAAAATTTAAAACATAAATCAAGATATCAAACACAATGATATTATGATGGAGAGAATATTTCTGTAGCCAAAATGAACATGCAAACCAAAAACTATAATAAAAATCTTACAAAATATCATTGCAAAATTTAAAAACATAAATAACCTTACAGACAAGGATATGTCAAAACACCTGAATGCATATGTAGAACAAAACCTGTAATAGAATATTTTGCTACATACAACACTGCACATTTTTAAAACATAAACTAACTTAGCAGACAATAATATTAAATTAGATAATTATTTGTGCAGTTGAATTGATGTGCATAGAAAAACTGGGAATAGAAATATTTGATGCATACAACACACAAATGCAAAATCTTAAAAGATAAATCAATCTTGCAAACAGAAGGGTATTTAACTAGATAGAAATGTCCATATAGATTCAGTCTATATATACAATAAGTACAAAGAAACACCAACATTGAGTTATATAGTCATTAAAATTCTTACAACTGATAGGATGATACAGATTTCCTGATAGGATGAAATGCTAAAAATATAGGAGTCATTCTTTGAAGAAGAAAAAAATACAAAACAAAACAAAAAACAAAAAACAAAAAACAAAAAAACAAAAAAACAAAAAAACAAAAAAAAAACAAACAAACAAACAAACAAACAAACAAAACAAAATGCTTTTACATATAATCAAGATAACTAGTTGGTTCTAAATGCTTTGCAATGGTTTTTCAAATGTTTTTTCACATATGATTATTATCGGAAAATTCTGAATATAAAACTATTGGTTTGTTCAAAAGACTTTACATGTCGGAAAATTCTGAATATAAAACTATTGGTTTGTTCAAAATAATTTACATGTAATTATTGTCGAAGAAAATTCTGAATATAAAACTATCATCACAAAAAAACAATTAAAAATCTTAGAGTATGTGCTCACCTAGTTACCCAGACCTGGAAACCTAGATAAGACAACTACCATAATACTGGCTAGAAAACCTCAAACCAACAGAAATAAACTATTGCAAAATTAATGCCGAGGAAGACACTGTCAACTTGTTGAGTCTGAGGAAACCATGGTTGTTGATGCAGAGAATTGGATGGAAAATGGGATGGTGTTTGAAATCCTTGGCCCGGAGAGAGCATTTGAATTTTTTGGCACGAAGGAAGTATTGATTTCATAGCTGTGAAAAAATTGAGAGAGTTGTAAAAAAATTGAAAAATGAACAGACAGAAAATGGAATTGTCAATTAATCAAGGTTGTCGAAATATCCATGGCATGTGTGTCACGTCAACTCCAAAATGTCTAACAAGTAGACTATGGCTATTGAAACATCCAACTCTGGAAAGGAAGAAAATTACAGACATCCATGTGTTAAAGAAAGTCCTACAAAGGTCAAGGTTAGAATGGGAAGAAAAGTTGACAGTAATGGTGTGCAGTTGGTCCAGGAATTACTTGTGAGAAGGTTTAGCATAAGCGATCAGTAACTTCAAGTGGCAATGGAAACTTTTATATTTCAAGCTTAAGATACTTTGGTGAAAGTATGGAAGTAAGCTGAGGAGCCTTTGGTGAAAGTATGCAAGAAAGCCTCAGAGCTTGCTACATGGTGAAGTGAGATCTATTTAGCCTTAAAGAAACTAAGGATAAATACAATAGTTGACTAGAGAAGAGCACTAGGCTAGAGGATGGGTGAGGGCAATGACAAGGTAAGAAAATAGGTTAGGAGAGCAACAATAACAAAACAAAAAAAAGAATTATAACGAGTTCAATTATTAGATGTAAATGGGCATATTCCAAGGAAAATTTTAGGGGTGAAATTCCTCCAATTGGATATTTTTGGGCATTTTTGTAATATGTGTGTGGAGAAATATTGGAGTGTGTGAAACAGATCACTCATTCTATTACAGAGAGAACATACCTTCCAGTATATGAACAACACCGACGAAAGGAGCAACAACGTGGATGGGAGGAGCAACATCGTGGACAAACAGACCTCTAGTAGACCAATAGTGAGGACAGGAGGAGCGAAAACACGCGAAAAGACCAGCAGCAATAGTGAAAAAAATACGCACGAATAATGAGACCGGTAAACAAATCAACTTCGCGGGCGATTTATTTATAGAAACTAGTTCGACCAAACTATTTTAAAAGTAAAAGTTCGGCCGAACTCAAAGTTCGGCCAAAATTTTGTTGCCGGTTTTCCCATCTCTGGCAAAACTTTTGTTTACACGCGCCGTCAGTGTGCCATCAATCTAAATGGAATCACGAGTTCAGCCGAAATTTATAAAATGTTCGGCCGAAATATTGCCGAAAAAAGTTTTCGGCCCCTGATTCTCACAAAAGTGTAACCCAGCTTCACGTTTCCGCCCTATAATAACAGTAAAATTTACACTGAGGACACTTTCATTTACACGCTACAAGACATTTGTAACCCCATTGCCATTGATGTCAAAGGGGGAGGAAATCATAGGAAGGAAGACACGTCTAAGAATAAAAGGGGGAGGAAAAATGTGTTGCCATCAATGCCAAAGGGGGAGATTGTTGGAAATATTCTCATTGATGGCAAAGTAGCAGATCAAGATCAACAAAGGTATAAACAAACAACAAGGCAAAGAAGATAAAAGTGCAGTGAAACTGCTACATTGAAGAAATTGTAATAATGTGAAATTGTTGATAGAGCTAAATTTTTGTGATGCAAAGGAAAATATCTAAGGCAAAGGAAAGACTCCAAGGCAAAGAAAAAGATGCATTAAGCTAAACTGTTGTAATACATTAATTATATACATTGTTAATTGATGTGGGAATTAATTTGATCCATTCAATCATTACATATGGATGAAATTAAATATTGGATTATTTATGTATTTTGTGGACTAATATTCAAGATATGAAGTGTGTGAAAACGAAGGAATGGAAGGCAAAGAGTCAAGCCTATTCCCTTCCTATTCCTATGTGGAATACAAACATACATCGAACTATATCTACAAAATATGTCATTTTGGAGTGCATAGGAGATGTTAGATATCTGGAGAATGTGAGAGAGATGATTGAGATATTATAGACATATGGAGCTTATGTGAAGCATATTTGAAGGGAGAAGAGGCAAAAGTAAATATGGAGATATGCAGAGTTTATAAAAAGGTAAATCAACATACTGTTTTCATGTTGTGTGAGGGGATTTTGGTCTCCTTTCAAGTTGTGTCTTGATAAAATGTTCAGTTGGAGTTGGTTGAGGTAGGAGCCTCCTATGGGTGGTAGCCTGTAGAAAACACATGGGAGTTGGAGCTTCCTTGCATGTTGTAGCTTGCAAAAATTTAAGGTAGCAACCTCCTGTAGGTTAGATCCTACAGAAAATTGGATGCAATAAGGAGTAGGAGCTTTCCTTTGCATCACAACAATAATAAATCGTGGTTTTATCCCTTATGGGTTTTCACTTATATATGGTGTCCATGTGCATTATAATTATGTGTTGATGTGATGTGTTAGTCTTATTATTACTTGTTGTTCTGAATATTCATTTTGCTGATCATTATTTATTAATTTTCTCATGTAATGGTTTTGTTAATGAGTTTAATAAAATAATTGTAATGTCCATGAATGGACTGAATTGATTCACCCTCCCTCTCAATTCAGTCGAGGGTTCATCACAAAATTCTTTTAGAGTGATGCAAAATGAAAGAAGGTGCAAAATACTATTTGGAAGATCACTAATGTGAAAATACTACAATGTACTATATTTGATGATATCTAGAGAAAAAACACCATGATCAAGGGGAACATGTTCACCCACAATATTATTGCCAACATGTTGAAAATGTTCAACAACAAAAATCGAGGTTGACACTGCAACAATATTTTAGTTCTCCTGAAGCCATTGAGGTATGTATACATGATTGGATATTTTCTTTGTTTGAAAAGTGGATGTGGAAGGGCCATCTTTGTCAACTCCAATAAATTGGAATCTCTACTACTTTCACTTAGGCTCTATTGAGCAATCAAGAAATACTTCACCATCTTTTGGAACAGGACTCAAAATTTATGAAAATTCTCCAGGTATCTTTTATAACTTCAACAATTTTTTGATAGTGACCTTGAATGTTGGAGTAATGTTAGTTACATTTTGTTGAATAGTTTTTTCTATTTGAATAGTCCTCACTATGCCATTTGGTTGTAGATTCTACATTTGTTTTCTTCAACTGATATATTCACATTACTTGGTTAATAATCTATTTAGGTGCAATATTCTACCTCAATCTATTCTCTTCAAGATTTATCTGAATGCTCAAGGATGAATTTGGAAGGATTGGAAATGGGTAAAGAACATAATAAAAAGGCCTAGTGACTAAAAAATTAGCTAAATGCTAAATCAATGTGTACAAATCAAACATTATAAGCACAACGAAAGCTATAAAACCCAAGTACACACACAAACTGCCCAAGGGTAGATACAGACTAAAGCTGGAAACCTATATAAGAGATCAACCTTACAAAGCAAACATTGTAAGCACGATGAAAGCTATAAGACTTAAGTATGTATACCAATTGTCCAAGGGTAGATAAAGACTAAAGGCAGGAAACCTAGACAAGATATCATCACTATCACGTGTCTGCATCAATGCTTGAAGATGAACCAGAGGGGCCAACTGTGTCATCATCCAACAATCTGAAAGGACCAACAGATGATCTGATAACATCCATTGGAGACTACCTAGGGATGAAAAGGCCAGGGTAGACAACTATTGTAGGAGGTAGGATGCCTCCCCTTAAAACTCTCTTAACATATAAAGGCTAATTAAACTCTGTGGAAAATAAAGGAAACAAATAATGCCCTGTGGCCCCCTATCCCAAAATGCAGGAAACAGGAACTTTAAAATGCACAAACGGTGTACCAGTATGCAATCATTATTTTCAAGGATATACTACTAATAAACACAAGTTACACACAACCGATTCATTCTCAAGAAGCATATCAGCAACTTAATGTTCACATTCCAAGGTTATTCTCAGTTTATGTTTCCCTCCATGTGTTTGAAAATATTTATGGTTCAAATATTTTACTTTCTGGCACAATTCAATTTTTGGGAGTGGAAATGAACACATGCTTAGAGTAAAATACTATAGAACAATCACCTTATCATAGGTGGTAGATAACATTTTGAAAATAATTTTGATTTGGCATAATAAGTGACTCTCAGACAAAGTTGGACCTTAAGTGTAGAGTTTATGCTATCTCGGAAAAATATATACAAAAGATCAAGTCTAGCCCTATTTTATTAAAATATGAAGGTGACACAACAGTTTTGTCTCTGAATCCCCATTGTAGATTACACATTAAATAAAGCCATAATTCCTTGGCTGCTCAGGGAGACTTGGATCCTCAAAAAGTGGTGGTGTTCCAAGGTCTGGAGATTCAACTGTCTCCAAAACCCCATTTTTTCATGTGGTTACTCCTGAGTACTAAATAGTGAGGTAATAGTATCGAACATCCTGGAAAAGAAAAATACTCATGGTCTTGGGCAGTGTAGTCTTTGTAAAGAAAATGGTGAATCTAAATTTCATACCATCATGTCATTTCCTTTCTCTCAATAGGTGTGGAAACAGATGGATGGAATCAAAAGATTGATATAGGTTTGGTTAAGAGATTCAATTGAAGAAGGCCTAAAAAAATGGTACAAGAATGAAAATACAAAGGGTTTCCAAGCTTTGCCTTTTAATTGTACCATGGAGCATTTGGTGGAAATCAATGCTTTGATTTTAGATGATAGGGTAATCCCCCTTGTATGCTCATTTATCCAAGCATGGAATTTCAAGTTTTCATAATATTTGTCGCTTTCAGGAGCATAGTTATGCCTGAATGTGTTTATGGTTTCAACTTTCAAGCATGTCAGTTCTAGTAGGGAAATTATCAACTTGATGATTTGTTTTATCATCCTCCTTATCTGCTTCACCTAGTAGATTGCAAAACTTGTTTGGGGAAATGCATTTTTCCTCTACATGTTGTATTCGCTAAAAACTTGCATTAAACCCTTGACCATTTCTCATGAAATCACTAGAATTAAATTAGTCCATGAGATCACTTCCATCAACAATCTTATTTTGATCAGTAAGAGGAACTTGCCTTCTATAATTACCAAGGGATTTCCCTGCTCTCTTCAACCTTTTCAACTTTCTCTGTGGTATTGCAGAAGGCTCTTCGGAAACAAGAAGGGAATATTCATCATCATTCTTCAAGCGGGTCACTCAACTTTGGCTCATTTCCACTTCCATGTTAAACCTTTCAGTTGTAAAGGGAAGTACACTTCACAAACACCATTCAATTTATCCAAGCATTATTCCCCTTAAACTTCACACATGTATTTACTTCTTATAAAGAGTGCAAATCAAACCTTTTGTAGAGGTAGATATATCAAAACCTAAACATGGATGGATCAAAGCTAGAGTTGGCACAGTAAAAATACATTCAAAATTTCAACAGACTTATGTTTAGCCTCACCCAAATCTACTTCAACTCAAGAGTGAAAAACAAAGCCATCATAGAGACATTGATGTAAAAGAAATATTTTTCAGAAACCTATGAAATAAGCATGGCCAAGCCCTCTTTTTTGATAGTGCATGTGGTAACTCATTACTACAAATAATAAATAAATAAAAACAACCAGAGACAATTAAGCATGTTTTAGGTTGCCAAAGGTTTTGCAGAATTGGTTGTTGTTGAGTACATGAGTCATCCTATTATTATTATTTGTAGAAAAGGGGCCACATTTTAGGATAAATGGTTGGCCTAACAAGAAAGGTATAGTGTGTTAGATCAATATTAAATCAGAATGATACATATCTCCTTATGAAAGAGATGGTGTGAAGCAGGCTTTTATAATCTAACTACATTCATTTTTGAGATCTTGTAATTTTTAGATCAGATTTGGTTATGCAGATCTCAGGAAGGATGTACATTTTCAGGAAAGATGTATATCCTCGTGAGATACAAGACAAATCATACTATAAAATTGGCTAGCGTGAAAATTTTAATTGAAAATATATTTTGGAGAAGATAATAGAAATCCACTAGGAAAAGGAAAATTAATATATCATGTAGGATAAATTAAATTTAGATCTACGGTTACTAGAACATCTGAACTTTGAAGAAAATGTCGAGCTATGAAGATGATAGTGAGTATAAGCAAAGCAAGAACCAATTGATATTATTGGCATTGTAGGCCATAAAAGAAGGTCTATGCTAGTAACACTAGTAAGAACCCATATGTAATATGTGTAACCAAGACATTATTAAAGACAAGCAACATATACCAGTTAACGACACTATTTGTAGTAACACTCTAATCTTGTCAGATAATGCTAACAGTCTGCTAATTACTTGTAGCACTATATGAAGCAATAAGACGAGAAAATATTAGTCTAGCTCTGGGTGATCTCCATTGTATTTGAATGTCTCAAAATTGCTAGTTGCAACCTGTAGGGTTGTTCCTCCTTTTCTAGGTTCATGGTGAGGAATACTATGCAAAGGATGGGATGATTGACTTCTTGAAATGTAGACCTTGATTCATCCAAAGAACTTGCTTTCCAAAGGATTGAACTTGCCTTGATAGTAGATACCATAGAATTCGACTGATCATTAATTACTTGTCCAATTGTACACATTTTCTCTCTTTCTTTTTGGTTCCATAAGCTTGTTTAATGTTTAATATGGATTGTGAGAATATACATATTGTTTGGTTATGGAACTGGACTATAGAGTGTGCCCCAACCTATAGTCCCCTTGTCTTTTATCCTATATTTGTACCATGTTCCTATGTTATGTTATCATGTCTATTTCACAATGCTCATGTTGACCTTGCCCTTCAAAAGTTTGGAAATTCAAGGCTAAGGGAAAGAAAGAGCTCCCTACACTTGTAGGCCATGCAGTAGTTATTGCCAAGGGAATTATAATAACAAAAAATTTCATCCTCACCAACAAAGTGGTCAATAGGTTCATGCCAATATCAAGGGAACTTTGGCAAAGGATCATAGAAGCAATACTGCTCCTAGTGTGTGGCTGGAATGTTATGGAGCAACATTACATGAATTGTCCTTGGCTAGGGATCAACTAAACACGCTTTTTAAAGCTACTGGAAAAAATTCAAACATTACAGTAATTCAAATCCTTTTTCCAAGATAAGAATAATTTAAGACTGAAGGATAATATGATTTGAGAGTAAGGGAAATCAACAATATACATTCTTGGGGAAAACAAGGCATATAGGTACATTATCTTATCTTTGAGATATGCCAAATTTGTGAAAGTAATCCAGAAGCTATATCTAGTAGTTGAAGAATTTTGAAGCTGTGTGTAGATCCTAGTGGTAAGAATTAGTTGATTTATATTGCAATGAATATCATTGGAGTGCATCCATAGTACTCAAATTTTTAAAGAATTCACAGACTATTTTAGCCAATGAAGTGTGCATGAAAACAAGGTACACTGCCCCAACACCTTTGCTACAGCAAAAGGAGTTAATTTATTGAAGAAAAAAGTATGTTATTATTGGATCTGGAGCTGCCCAGTTTTTCCCACTCCCACTTCTCTCCTTTTCCACTATTTTATAAGAGAAAACCAATGCAGCAAGTGAACTAATTCATGAATACTTGTCTTTTTTTTAACAAAAAATTCCTATAGAAACACACAACATGCCACATACCATAGGTACAAACTGCCATGCATGGTCTCTAATTTTAGAGCCCTAGCTAAAGCTACCATTGGATTTATTGTTCTATAAATTATTATATGTTGCTCAAATTGTTCCTTATAATGTTGGATTTGGCTAGGATCAAGAAGCCTGTGATACATTGTTAGAATGGTAACATGTCAATTCCACTTAAGAGAGTAGCATTCAAGTTGACGTACCAGTTTACATAGTGACCCGTTTCAACTATATCTAAGTTTATAATCATCTTCCTAACTATATTTATAGCCTTTATGGTGCTCCCCATGACTATTGAACTTAAATTTGAAAGAGTGGGAAGTATTGGCAACGTAACAGTATACAATATTAGTTGATAAAAAAAATTTGGAGGCCAATAAATTAATGTTTGATTGTCATCTCATAGAAACTCCTCTCTTAAATCTAGAACTATCTCCATTTTAATTTTACTGTGAACGTGAATTTACATTGTAATTCCCAAAATAGACCAAAAACAGTTCTAGCGAAGACCAATGATTAATGTTTGATTTTAAGCTCATAGAAACTCCTATCCCAAATCTAAAATTGTCTCCATTTGAATTTTACTATAAATATGGGTTTACATTATAAATTTCATTGACCAACTTATAGTGGATCAACTAAAATTGAGCCATATAAACCCCACACTAAAATATCTCAGCAGGCTTATAACACAAACCCTAGACGAGAAACCCTGGACAAAACAAAGAGGAGAGCTCGGGCAAGGATGAAGCCAGATACTTCAATCTCAGATGATTATTTTCAGTAATAGATTATTTGAAACAATTCATTCAATAGAAAAAATACAAATCAAACATCTTTGCACCCATCATATGTACCATTACAGTACAAAAATATCAAACACGTTATTGAAAGAAAGCTCCATATCTTTACAATTTATTCATGGACTCTACGTATGCAGAGATGAATGAGAACCGTATGGGCGTGTTGAAGGTGTTGAAGAACTAAAAGGGTGGGATGCGGTGATCCATAAATGGAATTTGAGGAATGAAATATTTTAATGTAATTTTTGAATGTGTTGCAGGGTCAATAACGATGCCATGGGCATCAAAAGATTTCGGTAACCCATATTGCGATATGAAAAGATAATTAACCTGGAACCAATTGTGGTGCCAAAATTTTGTGGGAAAATTTTGATTTGGTTTATACGTAGAGAATTTAGCATGACATTGTGGCGCCAAATTTTTGTGCAGGCGACTTTCATTTGGTTTAAATGTAGAAAATTTAATTTAAAATGGCCAAGCAGTATGTAATTAGTGTTCTTAATTTAAAATTATGCTAAGGTTTTTTCTTATATTGAGAAAAATTAAAAAATTGTGTTAAGTGTTTTTTTTCTTGTTTCAACATAGATATAGAAAAGTGATAGCATGATTTTTCTTAAAGGTTTGACAATTAAAAAGAAAGTTATTTTTATTTATTTAATTTGATGCCAATATTTGGTTCTCTATCTTGTCCTAATGATGAACCACACTAGATGGTTCGAAACGCGTTAACAAAACTTTGATAATGTGATTTTTACATAAACATTTCTTACTTTTCATGATATGGATCGCAGTAGGCCTAAATTCAATTATTATTTTTTTGAACTAGGCTTCTACCTATCACAATTAGATCAATTTATCAAATTTAAAAATATGAGAGGTTTTTACCAATGGAGGAATTTTTATTGGGGCTCTTATCTTTACTAATATTTGCACAACATTACCACATTTTGGACACTAGGAATAACTTTGAAAGCCTTTACCAATGGTCATGAAAAGGACCTTAGCTAGGAATATGAGCACCATTACTATTCTTTTCATAATAACAATTAGTATGAGAGAAGGAGAAAAAGACCTTTACTCCTAAAATGAAGCTTCTCATGATCAAGGACCATGAATTTGGCATTGAACAACCACATATATCCTCTCTAAATAATCTTAAGGATATATGAAATATCAATTCCATTAGGAATTTTTTCACACCATGTATAGGAGTCAAGGAATGTACCATGGGTAAGGGGGGTAAACAAGGGCATTAGGCCTTACAATAAGGTTTTTAGTCTCAAGGGCTATGAGCTAGATGTAAAAACCACATTGATCTTCTTTAATGAATATTTGGACTTAAGTCAAGATATGGGTACCATAAGAGGTATTTCTCACCACATATGGGAGTTGGTGTCTATGTTATGGTTAGGAGAGGAAAACAAAGGCCTTAATCCCTAAAGTAATATTTTTCACTCTCAATTTCCGTGAACAAGACCTCTAGTTTGGAATATGTACATTTAGTTTGTTTGCATAATAATAATGGGTCTCATGGCCTGGAGTTAAGTGTTAAATAACCAGTAGCCATTAAAAAGACTTCAAACCACCACACTAATTATATTCTCTAAGGGGTATTATTTGGCTTTTGGAAGGGATGTGTCTACCATTCAAAGGTTTTTCACACCATGTTTGGGTCTTGGAGCCTCATCATGAACCTTAATGAAATTAGGAGGCTTCCAAATCACATATGCTGCTTACAAGTGTAGGCTTGGTCAAAATACGAACATAAGGGGCTTAGGACTTATTTGAATCGTTGATGATTAAGATTTGTGAAGTAGTTATCAAAAAACCACACAAGACCACTATAGAGGATCTTAGGCCTTTATGGGGGATCTTTAGTGTCATTACTATGTTTTACATAGAAATACTAATAGTTGAGAAAATGAGTTAGATGGTTGAATAGTGAAACATTGGGGAAATGTTTGGTTGATCAATGATCATATTGCTATTGATATGATGTACAAATCATAATGTATATGACGGGCCAAATGGTTTTCATTGCTAGTGATCTAGTAGCACAGAAGACCCCATAAATTTGCACTTTGGGATTCCCCCAAAACTCAATAAGTAATCTAAAGTGGGAGGATTCATTGCTAAGGTGACAGTAGAAACAACCCTCTAGTGTTAAAATTTAGAGACAAAAGGGTATTCAAAATTTTAACACTATAGATGGATTTATAGGCCCCTTTGTCTCTAAATTCCAACACTGCAGATGGGTTCAGAGACCCCTGTAGTGAAATGTAACACTTTGATATCAAAATTGCAATTTTCCATTTCTAAAGTGACACAATTAAAAATTACGAACATAAATGACTAATTTATATACTTGTTGTACTTGTTATTTGGTCATATTTTTATTCTTGAACTATAATAGTCATTTACATTAATCATTATTAATTTTGTCACTTATTATCTAGTCATTTATTTTAGTCCTAGACTAAATTAGTCGCTTTTAGTTTAGTCACTTATTATATAGTCATATATTTTATCCCTAAAATAAATTAGTTGTTTAAGTTAGTCATTTTTTGTTTGGTCACTTAAAATTGCTCAAATTTAGTAGTAATTCACTTGAAATAATTGCGGTGACTAAAATTTTTAGTCACCTAGTCACTAATTTCATCATTTTCTACTAGTGCAAGTTGCAGAAGAATATGTAGGGCTGAGCATGAGCAGAAAAGGAGAGAAGCCTACAAAATCACTACATGCAATTAGAAAACCAAAATTAAATAAACACAAACACAAAAAAACAAAACAAATTACCAGTTACCTCTCCAACAATCTTACCTTACCTCTCTAAGAGTCACATAATGATTAGAAAACCTCTGAAAATATTCTAAGGTTTTGATGGCCGCTATATTTATAAGAAAAATTTCGAACGAACTTTAAAAAAAAATTCAACCGAACTTTTATTGCCAGATTTTCTATCTCCAGCAAAAAATCTAGCTAGCGACGTTGTCAATGTTAACGACAGAATAATTTCGACACACGGGAAAAAAATTTCGGCCGAATTAATTTCAAAAATTTGGCCAAACTGTTGGGAGAGTGAAATTTTCGGAAGCGTTTCTCATGAAAGTGTAACCTAGCTTCGCATTTTTACCCATACGTAACAATATTCTTTCACATATTAATTATTTAATTCATTGTAATTGTTATGATCCTCATGATATTTTTTAACATGCCATGCATATTGTATACAATAATATCGCAGGTCTTGTAACAAAAAGGTATTATGGATGTAAATTTTGTGGACCTTCTCCGAAATCTAGATGGTCCAACGACCTACAAAAGCCAGTGTATGACTGCTCCAGGGTATTCCTCCTAGAAGAACACCCTTACAGAAGAAAAACATTTGCTTTCAATGGTAAACAAGAGAGAACCCAAAGGCCTGCAATAATGACACCAGTTGAATGGCTTAAAGCATATGAGAGAGACAAGGAGGAGTTCATAGAAATGTTCGATTAAAATAGGGAGCCTATGTTTTATGATCCAAAATTCTTTGACACCTATGTTAAGAAATTTCCCATTGGGAAGAAAAGGAAATCTATATTTTACAACCTTCCATATTGGGAGCATATTAATATTACCCACTTATTAGATCCCATGCATATATTTAAAAATGTTTCATCCTATTTATGGAGGCACAAATCATCGAAACAAAGTGACACATTGGCTATTAGGAAAGATATTATTACTTCAAAAACTAAAAGGAAACATTAGCCAAGACGATTAGAAAGTACAGGATCAGAGGCTCATCCCACTAATTTGTATTTCAAAGAAGGTGATGTCCCATGGATTTTAAAAAAATATGATCTTTCTTTGGCAAAGGAAGTTATAATGGGTGTGAGGGTGTCATCTTCATATGGGTCTTCACTACGGCGTTGGTTCACCGTGGAATACCATTTTTCGGGGTTGAAATCGCATGCTCATTTGAATCTTCTAGGAGTACGTATAATGTTAAAAGCATGATTTATTATTTGTTATATTAATAAATTTTATCCCATGAAGGGATCATAAAACATAACTAATTTTGTATATTATTTCATGTGTTTATAAATTTACAGTGTCATTATCCTTTGTTCGTGTGTGGGTGTGTGAAACATGACTTTCCCCAAGACCTAGGATGTGCATATATAAATTATCTACATTTGTACATTGGATCACATCAAATGATATTCATGTGGTTAGCATTCCATGGTGGCGTCAAGAGATAGTTGAGATTGTTTGTATGTTTTAGAAGGAATTGTCGACAAATTTCATGGACTTGCAAGTTCATCTTATAATCCACCTAGTAGATGAGGTTTAATTAGCTGGGGTGGTTTCTTGTCATTGGATGTTCTTTTAATAGAGGTACATGAAGAAATTAAAAGGTTTTGTTCGAAAAAGGGTAAAACCCAAGGGGTCTACGGCATAGGGATACATATTGTATGAGCCTTTCTATTATGCTAGTGATTACATCAAGCAGATCAACAACAGACCAGGTGCGGTGATTTGGGACAATAAAAGGGATGAAGACAAAAGAGAAGGGGAGATTATCCAAACGAATGGAAAAAGGTGCTTGATAAAGAGTAAGCGACTTATAATTTTTCAAATTTACACAAATTAAATATTCACGTTGAACTTCAATATAATGTGCGCATATTTTTATCTCTTATGTACTATATGTGAGTTTGATTTCATCAACAAATTCAGAAATTGAAGTAATCAATAAATTCGTTCTTTACAATTCCGAAGTGACACAACTGTAGGTCACATTGTACGAACAAAAGAGGATGAAATGGGATAGTGTCAGTAAAGAATTCAAACGGTTGAATGGTAGAAGTGTGCCTTATCCTGATCATTTAAAAGAAAATATGCCAATTATATGCCCCAATAGCTGGGTTGTTGACCAAGTCAGAGAGAAATATGGTGCAACCGGTCGCTCGCGTGCTAAAGAGGATGCGCTAAACGTATGGATTGGGTGCAGTAACTTGGTAATAATCTATTTATGTACAATTTAAACTTAATAATGCACCTTTGAAATGTAACATCTATATTTCATATTTTAACAGTTGGGTTATTAGACACATGACACTATGGTTTTTTAAATTTTTTATAGGTGCATTTGTTCCCATCTATGTGGGCATATGGACACCATTTTCGCACAGAAAATTCTGATGATGGACACATGACACAAGAATGTGGAGTCGAAGTCTAGTTTGATCAATCTAGTCGAGCTAGCCACCGTGATCAAAACCTAGTACGCAGGACATTAGGTTACGTCGGAAAGATACACGAGATCATTGAAGTGGACTTCTCTTCTTTCTGATGTGTTATTTTTTAGGTCAATGATGTAAAGGAAGATCACGATAGTAGGATGATATGTATCAACTCTAGAAATATGGGGGATGAAGCTAAGGAGCCTTATGTTTTCCCCAAACACTGCAACTAGGTTTTTTTTACCCAGATGTGTTGGATAGGGATTGGTGGTTCAAAACATATTTTTGATAACAATAGTGTTATCATGCCAAGTGAATTGGAAGATAATGAGGGTGATTATGAGAATAGAGAGTGATATGGTAAATTTGTTATTTCATCATTTATACTATTTAAAATGGGTTTTTATAATGAAGAGGACTTAACCTTATAACTAAAACTCTTTTTTTCGAAACATTATAATATGTATTTGAATTAATTGGTTTGCATTGTGTTAATTTTATAATCATTTCACTTGATAATTTGCAATTATGTTGATCTCGAAAACAATGCATTGTATCAATTTCTTTTTTTATGTCAATTCCTAAAATAATACAACTACTTGATTTCTTTAAATGTGTGTGAATGATATCTTCAAAATTAAAAAAATTGTATTAATGTATACTATTATTTTTGGGATGTAAGATCATAATAAAATAACGATAATTCTGAACATGAATTTATTTGAATTATTTTCTAAACTTTATTATGTTACAAAAAATCATATTATTCTAGATTTATTATTTTACAATTATTTATATTCATACAAATTTAGTATTTTACAATTATGGTAATTTAATAAAATTGAACCATGACAATACATACAATTATAATTACAATTTTACAATTTCACAATACAATTACAATTACAATTTTACAAATATTTTACATACAATTACAATTAAAATTACAATTACAATCGTTTCACAATACAATTACAATTTTACAAATATTTTACATACAATTACAATTAAAATTAAAATTACAATTTTACATACAATTACAATTACAATTACAATTTTACAATTTTAGATACAATTACAATTAAAATTACAGTTACAATCACGATACATACAATCACAATTACAATTACACAATTTTATAATTACAAATACATAATATTTAATAAATATATTGATTTAATATTAAAAACAAATATCGTGATCGTGATAACCATCATACAAACATCAAATTCTAAAATACACATTCAAATTCTAACAAAACACAAACATTGTATAACATCATCACAACACAAACATGAAATATGCATCTCATGTCAAATAACGGCTATCACACACACATCTATCTGCAAGAACATTAAATAAGAATATCTAACATGACCTAACAATATACAAATCATGATGAACACCAACATGTAAATTAAGTACATCAACATGAACATAAAATACATGCACCATATATATATATATATATATAATGTCAAAATTATACAACTCTAATATAACTGCATATAAATGTCAAATATATGGTGGTACTACATCAATACTATAACTAGTACTAGTTGAGGCCTGCTCAGTCGATGGTGCAGCCTCATGCTCAGATGGATGACATGCTTGTTGATCAGATGGTGCAGTCTGTTCAGGAGGTGCATGTTGATCAGATGGTGTAGTCTGCTCTGGAGGTGCTTGCTGATGAGTCGTCGATGGTGCAGCCTGCTCAGTGGATGACGCCTGCTTAGATGGACATGCCTGCTCAGGATCAGGTACCTGCTCAGTCGATAGCCGTGTCTGCTCATGACTAGGTGCCTACTGAGATGGTGCATACTTCTCAGAAGATTCCTGCTAATCAGGACTCAATGTTGGCTTCTCATATCCAGCATGAGGTGAAGGAGGAGGAGGTGGAGTACTAGAATGATGATCACTCCCCTCATGATCATGATCATCAGATGGGATACTCTATCGTGCATCTCAATGATGCCTATCCCTCCTAGCTGCCAGTAGTCTGGAAGCTCCAACGATATGGTGCACAAGGGTCATCATATCGCGTGGCATGTCTCTCGAAAGCTCTGTGAGCCTACGATCAACCTGGATCTCTCTAATTGTAGCAGGGTGGACTCCCCCATCAACCAGGAGTCGACCCAGTTGGTTGCCCAACTCCATCCTGAATCGGATGTCCACCCTACATCACATCCCTATAGGTATCTACACCCGAGGATCAGGTCTGTCACCCTGATCCACCGCCTTTTCCATCTCCTCATCATGATCTACACCTGGATCATCTAGTGGGGGTGGAATCATGTCCCCAACGAATGTGCCAATATCTACAAAATATATTGTGCACAACAATAATTAGAAAAATTCATTAAAAAATTTAGTAAAACAAGTTAAAGAATGTGTTAGAATAAATTTTATTCTAATTAATTAATTAAGACAATAAATGAAACTATATTAATTTAAAGAAAACACTAATATTACCTCTAGCATCCGGTGGCTCATCCTTTGTGAAGAGGATGTTGGTACACCCTCGCCAATCCAAACCTGCGTACGGACATGGAACCATCACGAACGAGTGACCATCAACACTGGCTAGCAACTCCAGTTCATCACTAGATATCCTGGCCATATAGTTGGACAAGCCCCTCTTGGGCATCATTTGGCCCCGCATTTGCATCCATACATGCAATATTGGCCTACGAGGCCATCGAACAAAAGTAGGCCTCGTCTTCAAAAATCTCTCAAAAAATAAACAAAATAAATCTGAAGAAAAAGGGAAGTTCAACCTCCCACGTGGCCAAGAACGACATCTATATAACGCTATACAAAACTACCGCAAAAAAATGGCATACGATCTCACAAGCCATGGCATCTAGAATAAAGAATCAACATAAAATAAAAGTGGGAAACTAATGCGTTGCCCATCACTAGTATAGTGTGCAATGGTCGTCAGTAGTAGTGAGAGGCACCTCACCTCCTCTGGACCAAACGAATCAATGCGTAACTGACCACTGAACACTTGAAAATCTGCAGGAGAAAGTATATCATTCCTAATGTATCTATCAGAGTACGCCAGCTGACTCAATGCTGCATAACTGACGGGGACATCTAGGAACTGGGGAAAACTATGCCCTCTCCTAGATAGGTTAGTAATAAATTAGATGTCCTCCTTAGTGGCTCATACCACTGGCCAGGACCGACCCGAAAAGCCTGTCGGTGGGCATCCCACCTATAGATCTATTGTCCCAATAACCCATTGTGCCCCTTCAGGGATGTAGCCTCCTCGTAGAACTTGAGGAGGCCTACCTCCCGTTAGAGCAACTAGGTGGGTGTCGTAATAGGGCGAGGGTACAAAAGTCTCTCCCTCTCTCGTGCCTCCCACAGCTAAATCATGTTATAACGGTCCTCCATTTTCTCTTGTTGTTCCCTTTGCTCTCTCCATTGAAGCGAATGAATGATTCACATAATAAATACATTTTTTTATTAAATGAGAAATGTATATATATATATAGTGAAAAACAAACACTCAGTGTGCCCAAAAAACCAGTAACGCATCGTTACCGGTACGTACTTCTTTATCATGTACCACTCACGGTGCGCATGAAAAAAGTTCACGCACTGCACAAAAACAATTTTTTTTGTGCAGTGCGTTGACCAAACTATCTACCCCAGGGCAATTAGTTTGGTCAATACACCGCCCGACAGTGGTACATAGTTAACGGTGTGGTCATGTAAATGACCGCACCACCGTGTTATTTTTAAAAATTTTATATGCTCGGTGCGGCCGACAACTAACACGCACTGCACTATTTTAGTGTTCCAGCAGTCCGCGTTTTCTCGGTACCTCACTGGAACCCGGTGCGGTTTTTGTTAACACCGTTGGCAGTGCAGGCTGTAAATTTACAAACAACACCGCGAACGATGCAAGCTGAACCGCTCGAACACACAGCGCAAATTTTTTATTTTATTTTTTAAATGGTAAATTTTAAGTGAATTTGACAAAATAATTTGCTAAAAGGTTAAGTTATTGAGAAACAAGTAGATTACCTGCATATTTTCACGTCAAGGACACATCTTTACTGAGGAATACTAAAAAACAAAATTTCCCATCGTTTTCAAAAATTCGAACTCCACATAGTGAGCAATGGATGGCAGCAATGCAGATAATGGGAGCACCGATGGGAGGGCACCTCAGAGAAGGAAAACTCACACAGGTGCTTGAGATTTCTAGAGCACTGAACAAGTAAAAATGTGGTTTTTTTACTACCAGTTATTTTTTTTAAATTAACCCTTTTTTCGGTGTGCTCGATTTTGAGACGCATCGAACGGTTTTATCAATGGTGCACTGTACATCGTTACGGTGCGCTGGATTATGGAGATGCACTGGGCCAGTTTGTACGTAGAGCATTGGTGCGCTAGATTACTGAGACGCACCGAGCCGATTTGTACGGAGAGCACAGTGTCTCGATGTGCCAATTGATAGTACGCACTAGTGCGCTTTTCATAAAACGCACCAGTGTGTGTTATGATTAGAAATGCACCACGAAAACCTCCAACCGCCATCTCCTCTAGTGACCTCAGCTACAAACGGATCTCTAGGCTATTTTTATAAGGGCTTCCTCAAAAACATCCGCTAGAGGGTATTTTCCATGTAGTGTTTGGACACCCAAGGAATAGTTTGGTAGATTAGATTAAGTGTTTAAATGCTTTGACATTCATACCAAATAAGTTGGTGTGAAGTAATTTAATAATGATTTCTAAATATAATTTCAAGGATACTTTCCCCTTTAAGATAATTTTCAAAGATACTTTTCTCTTGAAGGCTACTCAATATTTTAAACCATACTTTTACTTTTTAAAGTTGTATTACATACTTTAGATAGTTGGAAATATTTCTAAGGAACACTTATTTCCATCTATTACTATAAATACATATTTAGACATTTAAAACCAGTTTTGTGCTATAAAATTAAATTATGATATACATTAATACTATTAAGTGACACTAAAGAATGTCGTCAGGTACGAATTAAATCACGTTAATTTTCAATTTTGTGCTATGAAATTAAAGTATGATATACAAAAATACTATTAATTGATATTAAAGAATGTCGTTAGCTTCCAATTAAATTAAGATCATTTTCACATGATTGAACTAAAAAATGAATTAAATCAAGATAATTTTCACATGAATGAACCACTGCTTTGCAAAAGACTCTAGCAATTCTATTTTTAACTCTAAGTTCGATAAAAGTATGAGTTGGCTTCTTTCATAATTGAAGTTGAGGCCATTTCATTGAGACCCTATTTCTCTAGATAAAATTGATTAGAAACATGACAAGTTTTGAAGTTACTTGATTTAGAGCAATCATTTGTCTAAATGTTTAATTTAGACTAAAACATTGAATTATGTAAATAAAGAGAAGTTAGATATCAAAAGTTAGAAATTTAATAGAAATTATGATGAGAAGAAAATAATGCACATACAAGCTCTAAAGATTAGTTTAATTGGTTAGTATTTGTCGTTAAAGTACCCTTGTTATTGAGAAATCGTGGGTTCAATATTGAACCAACAAGAAGTAATGAATATTGCTATGACCAAAAACAAGACAAAAAAACAAAAACATTCCTCAAATAGAAAAATGAAAAAGATTCAACATTAAAATCTAAGAAAGACATAAAACTACTTAATGCAATGCAAATGAAACTTAGCTTAAAGTGAAACCATAAGGAAGAATTAAATTGTTGTTGATATAAAATCAGATGATGGGGTCGTGTTGCAACCCAATTTTATTGTAAAATAGCCATAATTTTCAAGTAAAAAGCTATTTACAATTAAAAAAGGGACCATGGATTACCGGGCTACAAATAACAAATACTAGGAGCAGCGAAACACGCATGAGGAAGCAAACACGCAGAAGTCACTAACGAAGCTTGGGCATAACCGCCTTACTGGTCACTGCCTGCCGACATGCAGATGACATCGGAAAAAATCACATGGCACTTTTCGATACATTGACCAAGCAATCCGTGGCATCTATTCCTACGTTGCGAAGAAAGGCTCTAGAATAACATCCCCTTAAAAAAAGCCTCCGGGGTAATTAATTTTTTTTTTTTTTTAATAATATTATGATAAAATATGTGGTTTGATGTGTATTTATTAACTATTTAGTTCAATATGGTTATATGTTTGTTTATTTAAAAGTATAATTTATGTAATTTTTTTATAATTATATATATATATATATATATATATATATATATATATATATATATATATATATATATTTATTTATTTATTTTTATTATTTATTTATTTATTTTTTCAAGTTGAATTTTATTATATTTAAAAATATATTTTATATATGTCTAAAGATTCCCCAAATATCTATCTATATCTATACATTTTAGTACATGAAACATATTATAATACAAGAAACTCTCTTACATATCTATACCCATCATAGAATCAGCCTTTTCATAAGGTAGTGAAATCTCCAAACAATCCATATACAAAATTTGAGTTGTGAAAATTTCAAAAACATCTAAACATTCACAAAAATAAGTATGCAAAAATACTAACAATACTATTTTCAAAATTTGGCAAGTGTATAAAGACTAGTTATGGAATAACCAATTTACCATCCTCCATTATAACCCCCAGATATACATGAGATAAATATCTAAAGTCATCCACCACCCGCAAGACTCTCTTTGATAGAGATTTGGCCTCCATATTAGATTCTCTGAATACGTGTTGTATCTGAAAAGTCTGAAATGTATGAATGAGATCCATTGTACGCATCTGCCAGATCCTTAATAATGGAGGATCAAAATATGTATTTCCATAAATGCCCTCAATGATGGTCTGAGAGTCTACATATACATGTATGTGGTTTATTAGATTTTGATGTGCAAACCGTAAAATTTCCCATAGGGTCATCAATTCAGCTTTTGTATTTGTACCTATGCCACCTAACCAGTGTAATTTGTAATTTGTATCCCTGTTGACATAGAGTACTGCTCCACAAATCCATCTTCCATCATGTGTCACTCCATCAAAGAAACCGGCATGCATATTGATCATAATTCTAATGTATCTGATTGACATATCCTTATCCTGATGTGGACACAAGGTCGTATAATAAAGCCATCCCTTGATCTTGGAGAAAGTATTGTAACTATTATGAATCCCAACCCTAAAAATGACCTTCTTTCTAATCTTCTAGGTTTCCCTAAGCACAAAGAGGGGGATAAACACCTAAAAACTACTTCCTTCCAATCCCCACTTTAAACAAAATTCGATAGAGGAAAAATATCTGGCTGGGAAATTATATTAATGAAAAATTCAGTTCCAGACCTGCAATGTAAACAAGCATGTGAGAAATAAATGTGAAATGGTACTGCCTTACCACACAAAGGACAAACGCCCGAACCCAGGAAGCCCCTTTTGCATAGGTTGTCCCAGGTGAGGATTTTGTTCTTCCATTTCATCCAACCAAATAAGATAATCTTGAGGGGCCATATAGATGTAAACCAGGACGTAAAAATGCCCCTTGCATGTGCTTGAATATGTATTTATAGTTTTTTGCAATGACCATTGAGCGCCTTCCAATAGTTCCATCCTAGATAATGGTGTCCCCAATCAGGTTTCTGCACAGACCAACATCTTTAAGTTTTCGTATTTAGAAATTCCACTCTTCCGTTGTGCGCTCCTTTAAACTAATTTGAGTAGCATCCTTCCAACATGGAATTTTTTCATTCCACCCATCAATATCCTAGTCCAAGAACAAGATTCCCCTTTGATGAAGAGCATCAATGGTATCCTTGGTTATTATGGAGGACTCAGATAAACCAACAATCCTATCAATACCAATAATCATAGAATTTCCTCTGCCAAAAGACAATTTGACTCTCTGAAAGAACCATGTCTTGACCTTTTGAAAGTTCGCCCAAATATAGGATCCCCTTTTTATACCAATCTCCAACTGTCTAAACCAGAATGAAAAGTGTAGGTTATTCAGGTATTTAGCATAGATAAGTCGACCCCATATACCTTCACCGAATAATGCCCTCCATAAATATTTCAAGACAAAAGAACAACGAAAGACACGGGTATTCAGAATACCCCACCCATCATATTGTTTTGGTTTTGTTAAATATTCCCAGGCCATAAGGTGGAATTTGTGATTAGACCCTGAACCTGACCACAAAAAATGAAAAATTCGAGAACGAATCCTGGAGCATATGTGAGCTGGAATAGCAAAGAGATGCATCCAATAACTTGAAAATTTCTGAAGAATAGATTGTAACAAGTTGCATCTACTGTCTAGGGAGAGGCATCGGTGAGTCCATGCTTGTAGTTTTTTTTGTTAAATTTCGAGATAAGCCAATCCCAATCCTCACTTTTGTAGCAGGTCGACTTTAGTCTAAATCCCAAGTAAGCGAACCCATCTTGCAGTATTTTCACTTTAAAGCCAAAAAGATCCCCAATATAGTTGATCTCATAGATATCACCATTAGAACAATAGAGACAATATTTGTGACCATTTAGAAGGAGGCTCGAAGCCTCTCCAACTGCTGGAATATATAATGTAGGACCTCCCATTGTGCTCTCTCAATCATCCCAAAAGTGAGAATATCATCTACAAAGAAGAGGTGAGATATGCTTACTAGAGGCGCCAATTGCAAGCCCCAAAAATGATCCAAGCCTCGAGAAAAAGAGATCTTTCTACTGAAACCATCCATGACCAACATGAATATCAAGGGAGATAAATAACATCCATGTCGCAATCCTTTGTAGGCACGAAAAAATCTATGGGGAAACCATTAATGAGGACCGCAAGCCAAATGTTGGAGACACACACCATGATGCACTCCATATCTCTATGTTCCAAACCGATCTTTACAAGGATGAGTCTGAGCAACCTCTAGTCCACACAATCGTACGCTCTCTTCAAATCAATTTTCATCAAAACAACCTCCTTTTTCTTCGTATGTACAGAGTGAATGCATTCTTTAGCTGTAGCAGTAGCATCCTGGATAGAATTGACCTTTAAGAGCCTGAATTTATCCGAGGAAATATGAGCAAAGAGGATACCTTTCATCTGTTCAGCGATAATGTTCAAGATAAGCTTGTATAAAATGTTACACAGAGAGATAGGCCTAAAGTCCACAAAAGTGCCAGGATCACCAACATTTACGATCAATGTAAGGAAATTCAATTTTATGGAATTTGATGTATCTTCTAGTCTTGGATTCCTCAATCATATCTCAAAGAGTCCCCCCCATAAGATGAAAGAAATGTAGAAAAAAATCAATTGTCCAACCATCATGGCCTGGACACTTATCCTTAGAAAAATATTTAAGAATAGAGTGGACCTCCTCCAAAGATATAAGGTGATAGAGGGACTCATTTGTATCTTGATCTATCGGGGAAGTATTCAATGACTCACAATTGATCTACAAGATAATCTGCAACACAGTCCTTGAAAATACCAACAAAGTACTTGATCGCTTACAATTGAATTTCCACATCAGAGTACTTGTAGGATTCATCCTCACCCCTTATACGCCAAATGACATTTGTATTTTGACGTTGGTTTACAAACTTTGTGAAAAATTTGTGTATTGTGATCACCAACCTGTATCTAGATAACACGACTCTTAAGTCTCCAAGTGTTCTCTTGAAATAAGAATATTTGTTTTCTTCGTTGCTCAAGAAATTTCAATCGATCCAGGGATTGCTCAGAAGGGCGAGTCTTTTTGAGATAGTGACTCAGGTCATGTATTTCATCTGCTATAGTGTTTAATTCAGCATATATCCAGGCCTTTTACCATGCTCCCAAGTTCTAACCTGACTCTTGAAGGCAGCCAATATCTCGGAGATAAATTCCATGGCCAAATGTCCCAGAAGACATTCAAAGGACTTCCAAACATCAGCTACTAGCCAAGTCCTATTAAACTTAAAGGGGATACCCCTTCTAACCTTTTCTTTCCTCCACTTTAGTACGATTGGGCAATGGCCAAAAACATATTTTTTCACCACCAGCGACCTGATATTGCCCATAATTTCAAAAAGACATTGATGTACCCTAAAGCGGCCCAATATCTTCCCCACATAATCCACCCCACAATGTCCATTATTCCAAGTGGGCTTAAGGCGTGAAGGACATAAATCAACCAAATGATTTTCATCAAAAAGAGAAATAATATGCTCGGAGAGAGGGTCCACGTGTCCTGAAGAACCCTAGTATTCGACCCTAGACAAAATCACATTATAGTTGCCAACAATAATCAGTGACCCAATGTTAAGGGTGTTGGAAGATTTGACACGATCCCAAAAAGTCCGGTGGTCTGCATATGGGGCATACAAATTCTAAATGTGAATCCTCTCTCGCGAGCCCCTGAATGACCAAAGAGCAGGATGCGAAAAGAAAATTGTAGGAAAAAATTTCCGCCCAATACGGTTCCCATAAGGCCATTAAACCACTAGAAAGGTCACTAGAGTCCATAGCAGCAATACACCAATGCGGATAAATGAGTCTAAAATAAACCAGAGATCTAGAAGAATTGGCCATAGTTCCTTGAATGAGGATGACAATCGGTCGAAGAGAGAAGAATAGATGACGTAGAGAGTCTTTTAGCGACATTCCCCAAGCTGGGACTATTGTGGGACAAAATCTTCATCAAGATGAGAGGCAGGGGACATACCAGCTCTAAGGCCCCAGGAAAAGAAGTATCCAGAACATGGAAGTCACCGGAGTCGAAAAGTAGATGTTTGCCCATCTTTTGATCCCTAAAGTGTCGACTTCCCCATCCCGCCTGGTAACAGGTGGTAATATTTTTAGCATACATTGGACTAATGGTGGGAGAGAGGGCCCCAAGAATTCCTTTATGAAGGCAAGCAGTTGTGAGATTAATTTTATAAAAATCTAAATATTAATTTATAGTCACTATTTATATCATGAATGTTCCACATTTCCATATAGAGAAATACCATACCCTATGTCCATTTTACTATAAAAATTCAAATCACTAAAATATATATATGTATATGATTTTTTTCATTTAAAAAAAAATCTAAAATATCATAGTTAAAATATAAATTGTTATTATTTAAATTTATTTTAATATAATATGTACACTATTTGTATTTTTATTTACTTCTAAATTTATAAAAACATAAATTAAATTTATAATTTTATTATTTTTTAATTAAAACTACATTATATTTTTTTTTAATTATTAATTATTAATTTAATATTCTATTTTATGCCCATTATATTTGTTTTCAAATTAAATAGATATTTTTACATTAATTTACACATCACTATTTCCCTTTACGCACTAAAACATTTTTCCCGCTAAATTGTAAAAAAACTCTCAACACCATAAATTTACATTAAAATTTACTATTTTATACTGCCTTTATTAAATTCTGAATGGTTAACCAAATGTGGATTGATAATCTTAAATTAATTCATGGAAAACATTTTCTCACTTTGTTGAAAACTTTGAAATGGTAATAATTTAGATGTAGGAACTTCCTTTCTGAATGGTTAAGCTACTGTGGATTAATCTTAAATTCATTTATGAAAAATATTTTTTCGCTTTGTTGAAAACTTTGAAATGGTAATAATCAAGATGTAGGAACTTCCTTTCCGCTGAACTTGTATTCCCGAAATCGGAGATAAGGATGGTTCTTCCTTTCCAGGCAAAATATGATAGTGCTAAAGAATACAGATTGATATTTTGATAGTTGCATAGATAAAAAATTTGCAAGCTATAAATCAATTGCAACAGACGATACTTCCCATTTATTGCCTTGACACTCCCCCTGCTTGTTGAAAATACACTAATATTGGCAGAGGCGATGGCCATTAATATTTAATAACAAGCACTAAACTGTTTTTTGTACTATTAAATATATTTTCTCTAGAAATATTATTTTTAGCTTAAAAAGAATGACAACATTATCATTTCACAGTCATTGACAGTTTCAGAGAAAATCTCATTATCATTGACAACTCTCATCATTAAAATGCATACAACAAATTCTCAAAATAGACTATATGATCTACCTGCGATCTTATTACAATTGACAAGCTTCCATCTTCAAGATAAAACTTAGGCATTGTCCGCCTGAGCAAAAATCCCAGGTCCAATGAATATTGACCTTCCCTAATATTGATCGTAATTCTAAACAAGTCACCCAACTTAATTACAATTCATATATCTTTCTACAATTCATAGAATAATTTCTTAAAAGGGTCCATATGGTCTGCCCGCAAATTGACTGCAAGTGTCAAACTTCCATCATTGTATAAATTGTATCTTCAAAAGCAATCATTTCCGGACTCATATAAATTGGCCTTCCCCAACCAAAATCTGCATCGTGAATAAGCAGTGGAGACCAATAATTGATGTAAAGATTGGGAGACTTGCATGTATGAGATCCTCAAACTAAAGCATTCAAATCAGGGTGTGATTCCAGATAGTCTATAGCAGAGTGCAGGGATTCATCATCCATCCGGACCAAAGCTTCATGAATGATACTTGCAGCATAATATAGAGGCTTCGAGGTCAGGTCCCCTGCAATTGCCATAGGCAAAGCACAAAAAATGGCATTTCCAAAATAATTAAGGGGAAGAGGTGGCTGGAGTCACTTACGACTATCTACAGCAACATACATTTTTCTTTCTTGATCTTCATTGAGATTTCTAGCCTTACAAAGGCATCTCCAAATGTGTCCAGATAACATTTCATTAGTATATTATACCTGATTGCCATCCTCTGTGGACTTGGCCTTAAGTCTATCTAATTGGTCTCTTGTAATTTTAAAGATACCTATTGAGTCTTGGTCATCATTTACTTTTCCATTTTTGTCTGCTAAAGGTTATTGAAACTCTATATGTCGAAACTTTGGATTGGGAGTATTGCTGACTTGTAAAATACTTCTGTCAATATAGGCAGGTTCAATAACATTGGTTCCACGGGCTACAACTGACCAAGTATTCAAAAATTGCAAACATGCATATCCATCGCCCAGAATGTGGTGTATCCCCACACCTAATGATACTCCGCCACATTTGAGAAATGTTACCTGCATGTGAACCAATTAAGATCATTGCAAAAAAATGGTTCCTTTGAGGATCACTTCGTTAGTCTCAAGATCATTGCAAAAAAAAATTACCATAATAAACTTAATCTCTTTTGTTGTTTCATAAAGTTTAGAAAAAAAAATTGACACTATTCCTAAGACAAAACTGTGTAAGTTAAAGATTGTTATGATAAAGTTGTACAAGAATATTGTTGCCAAAATTAAGACCACTAAAAATTAGAAAAAAAAAATTAAATGCAATATCAGAGTTAAAACTTTAATCATTTGTTCATTTGTTTGTTTGTCACAAATGGTGCAAGATAGAATTTGGTGCAAATAAATGGTGCAGGATGGAATTTCAAGCTCATGGTTATTGATATGCACAATGACGAAATGGCATAATTATAACAACTGGCTTGTGGATTTCTCCTTATGTCAAATTCAGGTTCTGTTATAGGGTCATTCTTTTTTTTCAGAGAAGAAAAACGCCGTTATATATAGGTATAATATATATAAAAACAGTACATAATATAATGTCCATCCATCACTCCAAACCAAAAAAGTTTGTATGGAATAACCACGACATAATTCATAATGTAAACTACTTGCAAATACAATCACATCAATGCTGCGCGAAAACAGTTCATAGAAAGCCAGCTTCCCCTTCGATTAATCATGAAAACGCAGCATATAACATAAAACGGTTATTCATCATCCGTCAGCAAGAAAGGGTCATCAAAACAAACCACCAAGAGAGTACACGCTCGCTTGCAGAAGAAATAGGCATATCCAGGTCTGGAGCATGACACAGTCCAAATAGGCCAATCACGCTGGCCTGAAAGATTTATAAGGAGAACCTCGCGTGCCAGTAGAGGAAGGAAAATATAAAGATCAGAATAAGGAGAAAAAAAACACGTTCGCTTGATGGAGTTTATTATGTCCAAGGACTGTGGACATTTATACTTCCTTAGGGTGGCTATAGTTTCTTACCGATGCTCCATTCTTTCCAATCCCTTCTCTGAACGTTGTCCAATCCCCCCTGAAGTAATAATGCATAATTCATCATCGGAGTGCAAGAAGCTCCCAGGTCTTGACATCCAATTCAAATTCGACGGCATTCTAGACTCATCCGTTTTGAGCAACTTGCAGCCCAAATAGCCGCACTCATGGATATCCTAATCCAAGAATTTGAGGATGAATTGGGCTGGATTCACAGCCAATTGGAAAAGATAAAGTTTCATAGACAACACTTACAAGAATTTGAGGATGAATTGGCCTGGATTCACAGCCAATTGGAAAAGATAAAGTTGCATAGTTATTCAATGCTCTGCTCCCATCTTCCTCCCTTATTTATATTTCTCTTTAGTAGACAGAGATAACCCCAGTGCATCCTTATTTCAATGACAATAAGGCAGCAAAACAGGACACTTTGCACAGGGTTAGTGATGTTTTCTCTCAAGAATGGTTCTTCCTTATTTCAATGACACTACTCAGGCAGCAAAACAGGACACTTTGCACAGGGTTAGTGGTGTTTTTCCTCAAGAATGGTTCTTCCTTATTTCAATGACACTACTCAGCAGCAAAAACATGACACTTTGCACAGGGTTAGTGGTGTTTTGCTTCAAGAATGGTTCTTCCTTATTTCAATGACACTACTCAGGCAATGACACTACTCAGGCAGCAAAACAGGACACTTTGCACAGGGTTAGTGGTGTTTTGCCTCAATAATGGTTCTTCCTTATTTCAATGACACTACTCAGCAGAAAAACAGGACACTTTGCACAGGGTAGTGGTGTTTTGCCTCAAGAATGGTTCTTCCTTATTTCAATGACACTACTCAGGCAGCAAAACAGGACACTTTGCATAGGGTTAGTGGTGTTTTGCCTCAATAATGGTTCTTCCTTATTTCAATGACACTACTCAGGCAGCAAAACAGGACACTTTGCACAGGATTAGTGATGTTTTGTCACAAGGATGATTACAACGCTGTCTAATGTCTATGTAATTTTGGAAGTTTTTTTCATCGTATTTATAGTTTAAAAAGGTTTCAGCATACAAAAATCTGATTTATTTTTTATCCAAAACTCTAATTTTTACAAAACAATACAAATCCAGTTATAGTCATAGTCTTTTCTACAATGTAATCCTGTTACATAAATGATCAGGTTATCATTTAAAAAAGAGTTTATTATCTTAAACTTCTTTCTCAGATTCTGGAATTAGAATAAATCTATGATGTCTGTGATCACTGATACCATATACTAAATATTCTTCATGCTATTAATCATAATGGTACATCAAAAGGAAAATAGAAATGCAAAAAAAAAAAAAAAAATTCCAAAAAAAAAAAATGTACACAATAAATATTTAATATGTAAAACATTATTTGAATAGATAACTTTGAAGAGAGATAATGTTGAACGCTAGTATTAGAAATAAAATAATGTGAATATTTTCAATGACTTTAAAAACAGATAAATAATGTGAATATTTTCAATGATTTTAAACACAGATAATGTTGTAACCTAATATTATAGGGAAAACAATGTTAAGTTATACTTGACTAACTGTATATTTTCCATAATTTTAAACAATATATAATCAATTATACAATTAATACATTGATTCTATTCTCTTTTTGTCTATTTTCATTGTGAATACCAAATGTGAATGTGATAGGCCCTGTATGAGGAGTAAATCTAGCAAATGTTGTAGGAATGGATAAAAACTTGTGAAACATAAACAAGAACAATTATATTGCAAAGTTATTGATGGAAATAAAAGAGCTTACAAATGTTGCCAAAGGAAAATCTGCATGAATAAGATTAAATCCCAATCATTCAACCAAGTCACATTATGCTTTTTTAACGCTGTCATTTTCTTCACAATGATATTACATAGTGATAAAAGTTTCCATAAGCAAAGTATATTATTAAGCTAGTATGCAAAAGTATACACAAAAACAAAAGCTACACTCATAAAAGTGATTCATAGTGGTTGAATTTTATACCAAAATCAAATGTATATAATTATACCAAAAGCAAATGTACATGATAATATAGGTGGAATCTTAGAGGACACTTCTATAGGGCTGAAAATATCATCCTTTTATTAACAAGAAAACTTGTACTCTAAATATGAGATGACAAAACATCTTACAATTTACAAAGATGAAAGAGAAATCCATCAAATATCTGTAGGATATATGTCATCTTTTAGGAATATATAATGTAATGTAAATAAGATCATTTCCTAGAAAACATATACCTTGCTTCATAAGTTCTAAGATAGAGGATAAATTAATTATCTTATTCAAATGTTAGGAAAATGGAGCAACACAAACATTTAAGGCCCTACATTACATTAAATTCACTAAATATTAGGAAGATCTACCTACCATTTTTCCTATTTGGGATAGATGTTCAAATTTGGTTAAAAATTATATATGTAATACAATATTAAATAATTATATACAAAGTACAATATTAAAAATCATTGTATTGATGCTAATTGTTAATAAAGTGCTAAATTATAATCATAATGCTAATGGCCATTATTAAATATAGATTAGTCATAATTGTTTTCCTATATGTACTCATGTTCTTACTATTTATCTTTCACATACCAAAATTCTATCTCATGTTTAGTAATATATGTTTAAGGTTCCAATATATTTAATGTCAACACATTCACATAATTAAAAAAATTCAATGTAGTTTCAATTATATCTTACATCATATTACTTATTTATCAAAAATAAAGAAATTAGAAGACTATGTTAACAAGAAAATAAAAGAAGAAATAGTGTACAACTCTTGGAACAAAATCTTAATAAGCTTGATAAACCATTTCAAAAACATAATCCACCATTACAATAATTCATATCTTTCAACCCTCCCATGATCCTTACAGCAAATGGTGATAGGGTGTTCTGTTAAGGCACTTAGTGGTGAAAAGGTCATCGGTTTGAAACTCCATGGGAAAAATTCCATGCATTCTAAGGGTTGGTGTGGCTCGGGTTGGTTGTGATCCCATGTGATTTTGAGGGCTTACATGCCCCTGGTTCATGGATACTCAAGCCACAAATTAGTCATGTAGTCATGTCCAGACTACATAAACTAAAAAACAAACAAAACATCATAGATTTCAATTTATTGGAACATTTCATTACCTTGATAGCCTACTCTTTCCATTAAGAATATTTTGTGAATAGGATAAATTTCCATGAGATCTATTTGTAAATGGGAATCATGTAAAGAGAAATTTAAAGCATCCATTAAAAATGGTGAGTGTCACCTTCTTCTTCCAAAATCATCTCACCACCACATTTTGTTGACTTGAATGTTGAAATTGATTTATGTATGAAAGAGGTGGAATTTCTTGCAACTTTGGCCAGAAATTCAGATGCAAATTTTGATTAGACCATATTTCTAAAATTTTGGTATCATATTAAAAAAATTAACAAAAGCACAAGGCGATCAACAAACATGTGAATTTCACTACATGGAAAAGACCCTCTAGCAGAGGTTATAAAGGAGGTTTTTAGTATTATAAAATTGGCCAAAATTGCCAAAAAAACATTTGTTACAACATCAGTTTTTGGTAACGGAGGTTTTGATGGAGCATCTAACAGAACTTCAACACAACTAAAAAAAACTGGGTGGCCGAAGGTTTTTACAGATGTTTTTCTCATCGGTGCGTGCATCATGTGTGAACGCACCAGTGTGTTTTACCCTATACGCACCGGTACTATAAATATACCAAGCACCGGGATGGAAAACAAATTTCAGAAGCCTCATGGCATTTAGCAATGTCCCGATGCGTGTCACCCACAAAGACGCACCGAACCGGTAGCAGGTGCATGCACTGGCGACGTTAAGGTGTAAAAATGCAGCGGGTTGTTTAGGTGTTAAAACACATCGGGTCGTTAAGTTATAAAAACGTACTGGCATGTTAAAGGCAAACCATACCGGTGCATGCAATGCCTATCCGCTCGGCTGGGTGGTAGTCGTCGATACAATGCATCGGGCGTTCTAATTTGTACTGGTATCTGGTGCAGTGCCCATAGGTCGTAGGAACGCACAGATGCGCAGTATCATACAAACACATCGGTGCGCACTAAATAACATGCACCAGTGTTCATTTTCTATTTTTTAGAAACATGGACCTGTGACAGTGCAATAATTGTGATTTTTTTAAATTCATTATTCATCAAAAGTCGACACATATCTTATAATAGTATTCATATCAATTAAATTTTTATTAGTGCATTTGAATGTGATGTTTGGATGAATTTGTTATATCATATCATCATATTTCGCATCTCTTCATTATAATATTTAATCATCAATATATTTAATCAGTGGTGTAACATTTCACAACGACAATGAAGAACACAATAGAATAAATTAAAACATAGTTTATATATATATATATATATATATATATATATATATATATATATATATATATGAATAAGACACTCTTTTTCATACAAAATGGGACAGTTATTGGTATCCCTTTTTATTTCAATTGGGATACTATGTCCATTACATTAAACAAAATGTTTGATTTCACAGGCAAATATTTCAAAAAATACAATGCCTTGCTTTGATATCCAAACATATTGATCATCATTATTCGTTGGAACTTCTGTCACCACTCAAGCTACTTCCATGACGGGGGTTATTTTGAGAAATGTTTTGTTCATTGTGTTGCTCATTTTTTTCTTCTTCAAGTTCCATCTACAAACATAAAAATAAAGTGTAATGAGTGTATATACATTAGTGATAATAATTAAAATTGCAATATTACATAATATACATCAATGTAAATCGAAAAGAAACGTACCACAACAAGAATTGACTCATGAACTATACACATTCTTTCAAAACCAAATTTCATGCCATTTTTCAACAATTCATTTGTTGGCGTAGTTCCATACTTTGTTTCTTGCAAGTTTTATACCCCATAACAAATCATAGATTTAATATAAAATATTTTTTTGTTCTATTAACTATAGACGAAGCTAAGTAAAACAAGATAGATGCTTACAAATTCCATCATTAATTTCTGATATGCCAACATATACTGACAACCCATATTTAAATCAATGTCAATCAATTCTTCTGATGGTTCTTCTTTGTATGTTAGTGCCTATTTGAAGACATTCAATGATGATTGTTGTAAAACAACTTAAAATATACAAAAATGAAATCTAGCTAAGTTGTTATAAGGAAGTAACAATTACTCACAAACATAGATATCAAATCTTTTCTTCCTTGTCATCCTATTTTATGTGCTGAATGGGTTCCATTTTCTTTTATTTTATGCAAGAAAGTACTTGAAAATTAATATTTAATGTGAAATTGTTTATTTATTTTACCTAATCGAAAAATTCAATGATTAGATATTATATTTGAAGCATGTTGTTGTTGAGATGGCTCCTCGTGCGATGCAATTATGTCCATTTCTTTGACCATCTCCTTGTACACCTTTTTGGACATTCCTACTTGCATATTTATTGTTTAACAAAAATACAAACCTACAGATAAGTATGCTTTCCCTAAGTGTGGTGGCTCACTTAGAACAAGAGAAATAAAGATATATGATCTTTTCCTTAAAATGAATAGATAAAGGGAGAGAAACCTACTTGTAATCTGTTCGCTTTCCCTCGCCTCCCTCCATCACTTTCAACGCTCTCAAATCAACTTAACTCACTTGATTGATACCTGCCATGGAAAACAGAAGACGGAAAACAACCAACATAAAGGCAATATGATCTATTCAAGTTAAAAAAATTAAATCGATTAAACTCATTAATACACATATAACATCATTGACACATGCATTAGGAAAGGAACAAATGTCTTTATTATGAATTAGAAGGAATAGTACAACCAATTGATCGAATCACTATCACTCGTCTAGCTTAAGTTCCATCATCGAAAATCTAGCAGAATCACAGTACATGGACAACACCTTCAAGATTTGATATCTTACTAGCATAACTCTACTTAACACAAATTCTTTCTCTCTTGTGCACTATGTTCAGTGCTCTATTTATAATTAGATGAAGGTAGTTTGATATTAATGAATCATTGAATGGCTTTCCTAAAAATGGATGAAGAGGTTTCCTTGTTCATGGGAATAGGAGGATAAGAGGTTTAATGGCTTCATGGGTTCCAAATTTGTGGTTATTAGATGAGGTGAAAGTTGGAACAACTTCTAGAAGTCACTAGAAGTTGAGAAGGTTTTAGGAATCCAATGAACAATTCACTCTTAGTCGACCAACACACTCCAAAGTGGGCCTAGATCTTATGCAAGACAACCTTTCTTGGGAGTAGATGCTCTGCAAAGCAGTTACAACTATCTAGGGGTGCATTGATGACTCAATGGTGCACTTCAAATGGCATCTAAGCAATGAAAATTTCATAAAGGAAGACCATCAATTCGATGACTTGTTTAGGGCATGTAGAAACTAATTTAGAGTATGATACACCCTAATGAATACTGATCTTTGTTTTGGGTTGATGCCCAAATCGACCTGTAACAACTGCCCCCCTAAAGCATGAAGTCAAAAATGATAATGTTGAGTGATTTTCTTTATGACATGATGAGGAGGAACCGAAGCGGGCAACGACCTACATCAATTACAATACATTACATCATGATATATGTTCATCTTCTACATGAATTGTTGAGGGACGCATATCCCATACTCATCGCATAAACTATCATAACATCAGAAATTTATCTACAGATATAGACCCATGATAGGATGACCATCTGAGTAATGACCATTGTACGGATGATTTGGTACTTCTCCTGAAATCACAGGCCGGATGGATGAAACTAGATCCAGGGTCTTCTATCTCATTCACTGGATCACTCAAAGTACGAGTCTAACCATGTGAATATATGATCTGATGTCGAACCTGGGAAGACACCCTCTAATTACCAGCCAATGATATGAGCCGTTAACAGACACGAGAGAAACCATCGTTGATGATAATGGCTCTCAAGGTACTATAGTACATTCTGCATGGTGTGAATAGATGATTTGATGTTGAACACCACACAAAGTCTTTCAGTCAAAGGCCTGTGATGTCAACCTATCGCTGGAAGCGAGAAACCTGTCGTTGATGTAAGCAAGCTTCAAGGTACTGAAAGGTTGTTTCTAAGTCAACTTCCTGGATGATGATTTGATGTCGACAAGAAGCGACTCGTCACAGGAGGGAATTGATGCTTCCCCTGTCAACGACACGAAACGGGAGTAATGATTTTGGAGATAGAATGTGACAAATGAAGAAATGTCATGGATGTTGGTCATGAAATGAAGGTTTATGAGTATTGCAAAGGATGAGGAATAACAAAGTGACTTCTCTTGAACATATCGGCGACAATGAATGAATTGGTAGCATTTGACCCAAAAACAAGGTGATGGATGGTATGATAGACCGTCAAGCAGATTACCCAACCCAAAAATCACGGAGATGAAGTGAATAAGTGCCATGTTCAAGAGTGACTTGATACCATAAAGTGTTTTATCCCTTTCCAATTTTCCCCATTCATTTTTTACCAGTACCTCTTCATTTTTTAACAAGATTAAGGAGGATAACATATGCTTGATGTATAATTCTACCCTTCGGGTGAATCCATCGCTAGTTGATGCTTTAACTAGTCTAGCAAAGATGAAACTCGATCTTGTCATGATGGAAAATTCCATCGCTATTTGATTTTTTAACGAGTCTAATGACAATGAAACTCGATCCTTTTTCACGTTTAGAGAGTTTGAAAAAGGGACAGAAAGAAAACTCCACAAGTTATTTTTCGTATAATAGTCCCTCAGATCCGAAAAAACATAAAATAATATCTGATAGAACCTCATAGCAATGTTTGACTAAGGTTTTATGTTTTCATAATCATAATATATTTCAGTCCAAAAAAGGGTTAAAATTATATTGAGTAGATGTCATTTCAATTCCTTTAACGACCTCGAAAAGACAAGCGCTCGACAATATTTTCATACTTTGAGAGTCTAAAAAGAGCTGAAAGAAAACTACAGGGGGGTTCCTTTTTTTCATTTAACAAAGCTCGAAAAAGAGATAAAAGTGCGCTTTGAATTCCTTTTTCATGTTTAACAAAGCTCGCAAAAAGAGGATAAAATTATGGTTTGAATTCCTTTTTCATGTTTAACAAAGCTCGAAAAGGAGATAAAACTATGCTTTAAGGTCACGACTTTCAATTTAATTTATGAGTAGGAAAATATTGATTTCGAAATTTTCATGTTTTTACGAGAATGAAAAGAACAGCAAAGAAGCTCGTTATTTTCATGAGTTTAATGAGTCTTGAAAATAATAATTGAAATGGACTCGATATAGGTTTCATTTTTACACAAACTTGAAACATAGGAAAACTATGCTTGAGAGTGGTTTCATTTTTACACAAGCTTGAAATAGAGAAAAATATGCTTGAGAGATTGGTTTCATTTTTAAACAAGCTTGAAACAAAGAAAATATGCTTGAGATATTGGTTTCATTTTTACACAAGCTTGAAACAAAGGAAATTGTGTTGTAGATCATTTTCATTTACACAAGCTTGAAACAAAAAAAACTATGCTTGAGATTGGTTTCATTTTTACACAAGCTTGAAACAAAGGAAACTATGCTTGAGATAAGTTCAATGCCCCCAAGCGTAACTGTCAAGGGAACAAGGAACATGCCCCCTAGCTTCATTTCATTCACCTAATAGTTGGATGGAATGAAGGTTCATTTACGAGATCAATTCAAAGGGTCGACTCAATTAGGAGAGGATTTGTTTCATTTTTTAACGAGCTTGACACAGGAAAATAACTATGCTCATGGGAACCTATTTCATTTAATGAGGTTGACACAGGAAAATAACTATCCTCAAGGGAACCTGTTTCATTTAACGAGGTTGACACAGTAAAAGAACTATCCTCATAACATGATTCATTTTTTTAATGAGGTTGACACAGTAAAAGAACCATCCTCATGACCTAATTCATTTTTTTAATGAGGTTGACACAGTAAAAGATCCATCCTCATGACCTAATTCATTTTTTTAATGATGTTGACATAGTAAAAGAACTATCCTCATTGACCTTGTTTCATTTAACGAGCTTCACACAAGAAAAGGAACTATGCTCAAGATCTGATTAATTTTTAAATGAGGTTGACATAGTAAAAGAACTATCCTCATGAACTTGTTTCATTTAACGAGCTTGACATAAGAAAAGGAACTATGCTAAAAATCTGATTCATTTTTTAACGAGGTTGACACAGTAATAGAACTATCCTCATTTACATTAGTTGAGGGACATGTATTCTGCCTGAGGTATTTACTCAAAGGAAATCAAACCAGGTGGAAGTACTTCACCATCAGGCCCGAGATAAATTTCAGGAAGTAAACTCTGCGATAGAGAGGAAGACTCGATGGTTACAGATGAATGAGGATGAGACGGTTGCATGAGAACAAATTCTTGTTGTTCAACATCGTGATCAACTTTTGGATCGACTTCCAGTTGAACAAGCGCAGGTTCTGGATTTACCGTTTCACTAGATTGAATTTCAGTGTCCTCAGGTAATTGTGAGGGTTTCGGCTCAACAGTAGCAGATAAACCAGGATCATTCGAAACGACTCAAGAATCGGTACTCAAAGGATCAGGTGATTCTAGTAAATTAGATGAAATACCAAAGGTACCGGACTTGGTAGGATGAGCGCGCCTTCGTCTACTAGGTGTAGCTTCTAGCAGAAAAGGTGGCTTATTTTTTGTCCTACCTGAACAATGTGGAAAGGGTTGATCTTATTCCACGATTTTTGATTGATTTTAAACAAAAAAAAATAAACAAATAGAGGGTAATGCTAGGAAAAAGTTTTACCAAACAACTGTGAGCTGCAATATACTGCCCCAGTAAGCCAAGGATTTATTGTATGTGCAGGCAATCTCCCCAAATGCTATGTTCGGTGTATCACAGGTACAAGGTGGTGTTGAGGCCTCAGAATTCTGTTGCAACAACATGGGGGAAAACCACCTAATATGGACCTTAGAGAAAGTCCTTTTCCATTTGGTGTGGTGGCTTTGAGTCCCAACTTGGGATAAATGGACCAGTTTCCCAATAAGGATGATTTTGGAGTGTGTTTTGTGTATATAACATGGAAATGGGAAATGATTTTAATCTATCATATGCATGTATCTAAAATATATATTCTACTATATACTCGGGTTATTTCTTCCTTTATGCGATCTAAAAATATATCTTCCAACTATTAGTAATGAAGATTATTTAAAAGTTTAAAGAGATGAAAATTATGTAAAGATAATTCTTTTAACAATGTAGTTTGATTAAAAGAATTGTGAAATGTATATCACATTTATATGTTTGATTATATATAAGATAAGATATCATTAAAAAATATCAGTACAGAAGTGTATTTAACATTCATTTATGATAACATTTCAAATATATAATGCAAATAAAAAAGATATCTATCAATCTAAAAAGAAAAACTTAATATAACGTGTAGAAGTACCATATATACGAAGTCCTACTCATATAAACTGACATTAGTTTTCTGCTCCTCTTCACTTTCAAGCAATCTAAAGAGTACAATATTTCAACATCAGTTAAACAAATTCAAATGTCAAAAGATAACAGATTTTGTTCCATTAATCCATCAAAGCATTTACAAACTTACAGAAGTGCATTCTTTGCAAGTGTTTTTGACAAATTTCTAGACTCTTCTTTAAATGCATGAGAAGGGTTTAAATACTAAACCACAATATGCTTAAAAATAGATTATTACGTAAAAATAGAGGAGGTTTCAAACAACCATCCTCGTAAGGAGAAAACTTAAACTACAATATAGGAAAATAAAATAACAACATGATTATGTGTGTCGATCCTCCTTGTGTGTTTGATCTCAAAGCTGACAAATATCCACCACTGGATTTAGCTGAGCTGGTTGCGAAATTCCTGATCTAATCTGGCCTTTGGACACTGCATTTGAAAGTGTTGGCTGTGAATTGTTTGTTGAATCAGTTAATGACTGAAGAGTGAGGCACTAATGACAAGGTTTGATCAGAAAATTTCAGTAAATTTCTTTATCAAACTTATTTATCTTTTTAATCATTTCCTCCTGCATCTCTGTATTTTGCTTCCACTGTGATTCTAATGGCTTGAGTTATGGGAGCACTTCAGTTGTGGATTCTTTAATAAGTTTAGCTTTCAAAATTTGTTCACTAACAGATTCAATAATTTCATTTGTTAACCTTGATGCCTTTGTCATTGCCTTTCTTGCTTGTCTCAGCTGTACTTCCCAATCCTTAAATAAAATCTCTTTGTGAAATTTGTCTATCTGAAGTAAGTCGGCTTTCTTTCCTGAGACAGATCATTTCCACTAAATGAACTCATTAATCTTCTTTTCAACTTTCTCACATTCAAGTCTCCTTTTAGCCACTTTTTGGATCGGGATTTTGCTTGTATCACAGTAAGAGCTGGTGATTGAAGCTTGTTGACAAAAGGTTTCTTGTTGTTGCTTTAGCTTTGCATTCATTTCCAGTGCTTCTTTTATGAACAACTCTACTTGAGGTTGAATTTTCAATTTGTCCATTGCTACTTCAAGAGGTGTTTCTTTTTCTATAATCTGCACCTGGTGTTGCAAATTCATTCTTTCAAAATCCTTTTGAAATTGAGACATCTTCATTTCCATCTGCTTGCTGGAGTTAAAATTTTATTGTTCTAACAATCTCTCCAACTCTTGTACTTTGTCTTCTTTTTGCTTCAGTAGAAGTTGTACCTCGGTGGCTTTATCAATGGTGGCAGTAGCATATGTTCCTAAGTATTGTGATAACTTAGTTAAATGTTTTTTAGGATCAACCAAAGGCTATTTCCATAGAACGTCAATAGATTCATTCATAAGATTTGAAGCTGTTTCATCCATTATTCTCCTATTTATTCTCTTAACTATAGCCTTATGAATAGGATTGTAGAAGACATAAAGTGAGGGTATCTCTTCAATCTATAAAAAAATATGCTCTGTAGGGTATGCCGGAATGATATCTTGATCATGAACTTCAGGTACCTGTTGTAGCGGAATTTCAGTTTCCACTAAATTCTGAGAATGCTCTGGAGTTTGAAAACTTGTGGGGTCGTCAATATTAGGCTTTGGTTGTGGTGTTTGCAGTGCCTTGGAAAAATTTTCCCATTCATTCTTCAAATATTTTGGCTGAGACTTCTCTGTCTGGTTGGGTGTATTCTGGATATGCTGAACTTCTTGAGAAGATGTTCCAGATCCATTAATTCCTCCTTCTATTTTCATTTCAATCCCTTTGACACTTTATCAATTATTTTATCTAGGCTTCCATTCTTGCTTTCAGATTCATTATCAGAGTGATCCAAATTCTGAAAATTATGTTGTGATTTCCCTGACTCATGTTTAGATTTCTCTTGGGATTCGACTTCAGACATATCCTTGGCTTCATTATCCATACTAATGCTTAGAGTCGATCTGTTGACATCTTTAATAAATAATAAATCCAAAGGGATTCTTTCCAGCCTCTTATTTCTATATGTTTGTAAAGTTTCAAAGTCATTTTTACTGAGCTGACTAGATGCATTTTTCAATACATATGTGAACTTCTCCATGCCTTGAAAGAAACCATCAAACATATCCATCTCATTCAAGAAAGGTTTCAATTTAAGCTCAGTGGTGAAATTATTAATCACATCATTAGGGTCGAATGGCCTCTTTGGCATTACAGCAAAATTTAATAAAGTAACATTTGAAATTTCCTTGAATGCATGACCAATATAGAAAATTGCAAAAGTACCGCACTGCAAAGGGAAAGTAGGCCAAATGGCCTTCTTGGCATCTTTGAGTTGCTTATAAATTCCACTTACTACACGTTGATAAGAAATTTCCCTAGCTAGGAGCTTATCAGGAATATAATAGGGCAAAAACATGGGGAGAAGCATAACTCCCGAAAACTGTCATATAGGTGATTATTTTCAGAAAACCATCTAGCAATGGGAAAAAATTTTGTGCTAACCTATTTAGAAATCATGGGGGTTTTTTCATTAAAGATAATTTGATGCATAGGTAACATGAATCCATTGCAAATTTTATAAAAATGTAAATGAAAGTCGGATTCCCAAAGGGCTCTGTGGTAAATATGGATTGGAGTGGGGTCTTGTGTTGTACAATTCCATCCCATGATAGGAAAACTTTAACAAAAGAAAATTGCGTCCATAATGTAAGCACTCGTGTAGAAGGGGGGTATTGCCCTAGAGGAAACACTTCTTTACTTCTATAATCCATGATATTTCTGGCCAAATTATCAGATAAGATGTTTGCCCAATTCATAATATAAGAATTGATGATTGCGCCAATTAAAGGAACCCAGTCTATGGAAAACCTAGTGGTATCGTTTTTTGCAAAAAATCTACATAACATTCCAGCAACATAGCAATAAGGGGAGGGTAACTGTGCTATTGGGTACATACTGAGTTTTTCCCGTTTCAGCTTGCCTTGGTCATCTTTCCATCCCTTTATAACTTTCATCAGGTCTGTATGATTCTTTGTAAAGATTTGGACAAAAGCTTTATCATAATTCTTCTGCAGCATTGGCAAGTGGTACATTGTCCTAAAATATTTTGTAGTGAATGAACCAATATTCTTCAACTTTGAATTCTTAAATGACCTATCTACCATGTTAAGGTGGTCAATTACCCACTTTACCATATCTGTGTAGGGGAGAATCTTTGGCCTCGTTGCTACTTTGTGAAGAAACAAGCATGCAACGTCGAAGTAGGACGAGTATGAGGAAACTGACGCGTCTATTGTAGCGATTTTGACTATTACCCTTGGTTGTGCATCCTCGAAGAGTTGGTACATTGCTTCCCATGAAGAATTGCCGCAATGTTTGTTGCAGGTCGTATTTGAGAACAATGGAGGCATGTCTGAGTCTTCAGCGGTGGATGTTTGGGAAATTTCCTTTCCTTTCTTTGTCATTCCAGTTATTCTCACTCTGTTAGGCAGTTTCCTGAATTCAAGTGAACAGATTTAACTTAGATCTAAGATGAATGGCGAGAAGGATAGAGCTAAAAAAATATAATAAAAAATCCGCCACTCAATTATTCAAAACACGCTCGAAGTAGATATCAATCTTTCGAACCTTACTCCCATTAAATGTCTTTAATAACCCATAATTATTCCTCTAAAATATCTTACACGCCTTTACGTAATATTTCTAATCTATCGTTGATGAAGGGATGAGAGAACGGGACTCTAGGTTTATGCTGCAGAAACCCTAGAATTTTTTGCAGACCTGCCCTGTTGTGACAGCGCTTACTTGACCTGCGCATAGTGCTTGGGGACCCAACCATGGATACAAGCTCGGGGGGGGGCAGGTTGCACCCCCCCCCACAAACAATGAAGGAACCTGCATGAATCCTGATCAAAGCAAATAAATCGCTGACAGCAAACAGGCAGCGGTAGAGCCTCAGACGCCGACCACGCAGAATCGGCAGGAAGCGGCGGCTCCCTCTTCCTCCACTTGCAAACCCATAGCTCCAGAAAGGCCTAAGATTGATTTTCCAAGCCATCGTATAAACGCACGAATCCAATACATGAAGGACCATGCTCTGATCGAAAAATTCATCGGCTTCTAGCCAACTGAAAAAGCCCTCCAAGGATGGATTGCCTCCAAATGGAAGCCCAAGGGACATGTTACGCTCCAGCTGGGACCGAAAGGTTTTTTTACGGTAGTCTTCAACTTCATTGAGGATCGAAACAGGGTTATGGATGAAGGGCCCTATTTTTTCAATTCAGCGGGGTTATATCTCAGAAACTGGGTGGAACGATTCAACCCAGATAAAGAAAACTTCAACTGGGCTCCAGTTTGGATATGCCTATACTCGCTGCCGCTTGAATACTGGGATGAAGAATCTCTCCAAGAAATTGGCAAAGGACTTGGAGAGTTTATCAAGATAGCAGAAGAGACAAAGCTCCGTAGATATACCTCCTACGCAAGAATTTGTGTCTACATGCACTTGGACAAGGCCCTGCCTGATGCGGTAAGTATATATCATGATGATTTTGAATGGATCCAACCTTTAGACTATGAACATGTTCCTTTCAGATGTCGTAGGTGTCACACCCATGGCCACTTGTTCAGGGATTTCCCCCTCAACTCTCTAGCTCAGAATAAAGAGGCAGAAGACAAAACGGAACAAGATGGCTTCACCAAGGTTACTACGCGTCGGAAGCATAGCAAGAAACCCTCTGTGACGGGTAAAAACCTAACCCCTCCTCAAATGTTCCTTCAACCATTAATAGTTTTTCCATTCTCTCCAACGCAGATCAGGCTTCAGATTCCATCCCTATCACTCCTAAACCCTCCCTTAAACCCTCGGCTCATTCAGACATTCCCGATCCCATTAGCCCCAAGCTTTCCCAAAATGCCAAGCTTGCCAACGATTTTCCCTTGTCCAACACTACTCCGGAAACCAAGCTCCTGACTTGGCACTCTGTCCTTATGGACATTGATGATCTGCAAGCCAAATCTAAAGCTACCCATGAGGAGAATCCCAGCAGCAGTCAACCGAACCCCATGGAAGATGACTCAGAAGGAATAGATCTGGGGGAGCTTGACATTATTGGGCTAGAAGATGCCTGCAGAAGAAAGAATTCGACAAAATCAATCAGTAGCAAATTGATAAACTTGAAATGGTCCTAACCAGAGTCCAACAGCAAAAGAAACTAGGAGTACAGTCAGGAAGCCATTGGGACAGCCTAAAGGTAATAAAAGAATCCAAAAAAAGGGGTCGCAAACCAGACTGGCAACGCACCATCACTGTAGGGGAGACGTTGGTGAATTCAGGGTTATACCCCAAGCTAACAAGGTTTTTCAAACCCCTTCCAAATAGTTCTCCATGAAGCTCATCTCATGGAATGTTAGAGGGCTCAACAGCCCTGGGAAGCACAAAATGATAAAAAACATGATCCAGAGAGAAAGACCAAATATCCTCTTTCTACAAGAAACAAAATGTAATAGTGAAGCACTAGGCTCAATCTTATCCAAGGTTTGGCCTAGCAGCAGCTCAGTCGTAGTTGATGCCTCTGGTACTTCCGGAGGACTTGCAATAGCTTGGGATACACAGTCCATTGCAATAACAAACTTACATGCAGCACATAATCTTATTCAGGCTACCTTTCATCCCATCGGCACAAACATACATGGGCACCTTTCAAATGTCTATTTTCCCCAGGACTCTGCCAGGAAAATAGAGCTTCTAAAAATCATGGAGAATCTTAATTCTCACAGAACTTACCCTCTCTGGATTGCAGCAGGAGACTTCAATATGATCACCAAGATGGAGGAAAAGAATGGCGGAAGGTCACGTTTGGATCCAGAAAGCTCTCACTTCAAAGACTTCATAACCAACAGTTGGCTCATTAACCTCCCCTTCTCTAATGGAACATTCACATGGAACAACAGGAGGACAGGTACTCAGCAGATAGCTTCAAAGTTGGACCGATTCCTCATATCGGACAATGCCATCTATATAGGGGGGGCCTTTCTGCTTCAATTCTTCTGCTGGCAGGATCGGAGCATTGGCCCATTTCGCTTCATTGGCAGAATATCGACACTCAGTACAAAAAAACCCTTCAAATTTTAAGCTTTCTAGCTCTCTCACCCCTCATTTAAATCCATGGTCACTCAGGCTTGGAACAACTTTACTCCTCCTGAAGGATCGAGAATGTACAAATTCCAGCAAAAGCTAAAACATCTCAAATTGATCATTAAAGATTGGAACCACTCGGTCTTCGGAAACATATTTCAGGAGATAAGGTTCCTAGAGAACAAAATGGAAGAAACTCAACAAAAAATCATCCAAGAAGGAAGAACAGAACACCTAGCAACCAAAGAACAGGATCTGCAAAGGCAGTTGGAAGAGAGGCGTAAACAGGAGGAAATCTTGTGGAAACAAAAATCTAGAATACGCTGGTTAAAGGAGGGCGAAAAAAACACAAATTTCTTCCACAGGTCCACTATTCAATGAAGAATGCAAAATCTAATCATCAAAATTACCAATCAATAAGGAGAACAGGTGGAGCAACATGAGGAAATCGAGCAAGTGCTCCTGGACCACTTAAAAAGAATCCAGCAAGAAGAGAGCAATATAGACAGGCAACCAGCCATCGACAAAATCTCTCAGTTGATCCCCAGACTTGTCACTACAGAGCACAATCAGATGTTATTGTGCCCTGTTTCCCTCCTTGAGGTTGAAACAACAATGGCTCAATCTAAGGACGGAAAGGCGCCTGGACCCGATGGTTTCACTACTAATTTCTTCCATCATTTCTAGGACCTCATCAAAATGGAAGTCTATCAGCTGGTCGAGGAGTCAAGAGCCTCTCATTGGCTTCTCCCATCTCTGAATGCAACCTTCATAGCCCTGGTACCAAAATAAGAGCACCCGAGAACTCATGAAAAGTACCGACCCATTGCACTCTGCAATGTGATTTATAAAGTCATCTCAAAAGTCATTGCCAACAGACTAAAACCTCTTCTTCCGCTTCTCATCTTGCCGGAGAAAATGGGATATGTGGAAGGTCTCCAAATCCTGGATGGCATTATCTTAACTCATGAAGTTATTCACTCCCTCAAAAGCGCCAAGAAGCCAGGTATGCTCCTCAAAATAGATCTATCTAAAGCTTTTGATAAACTTTGTCGGCGTTATATTCAGCACATTCTCAAGGCTTTTGGATTCGACCAGATGTGGATAAGATGGATAATGAGCCTCATCTCAACTCCACTCTATTCCATTTTAATCAATGGAATTCCCTCCACTCCTTTCTCACCATCACGAGGCATTAGACAAGGAGACCCGCTGTCCCCTTTTATTTTCGTTCTTATGTCTGAAGGCCTTAGCAGACTTATTAATCATGCTGTCCAATCTCGGCAACTCCACGGCATCTCCTTGCCTGGCTCTCCCTCCACAACCCATCAGCAATTTGTTGACGATAATATTCTCTTTGGATTCCCTTCCACCCAAGAAGCCCGCTCCTTTAAAGCCATTTTGAACCTTTTCTCTGAAGCCTCCGGCATGACAGTCAATAACTCGAAATCCCAACTCTTATTCTTTAACACTCCTCCTATAACCCAAGCTAGCATCGCCCATATTCTTGGCTTCTCCATTGCTCTCCTCCCTACCAAATACCTGGGGGCGCCTCTCATTGATACTGCCATCAAACATTCCTCTTGGAATCTTCTGTTGGAAAAACTGGAAGCCTGGCTCTCCTCTTGGACCTTCAGAGCTCTCAACTTGGCCAGCAGACTCGTCCTCATAAAATCAGTTCTTCAATCCATGCCCCTCTATCTCTTCTCTGTTTTAGCTGCTCCAAAATGGGTGCTCAAACAGATCAAGATCCTGCAACGTCGATTCCTTTGGGGATCTTCAAATCAGAATCGAAAGTGGGCCTTAGTCAACTGGAACTCAGTCTGTACCCCTAAAGACGCAGGAGGACTCGGGCTCAGGGATCCTCTTCATAGTAACGAAGTCATGGGAGCTCGTTTGTGGTGGAATTGGCTCACGAAGTCTCACACACCATGGGCTCGCCTCTGGACTGCCAAGTATGCTAACAACAGGTCACCTGAAGACCTGATCAGGCTCTCCCCTAGCAACGCTGGCTCCCTCATATGGAACGGGACCAAGCAGCACTTCGCTCTCATCCAGCAGCACAACTTCTGGGAAATTCGAAATGGGCATACAGCCAGATTCTGGGAAGACTCCTGGCAGCAAAACCCCAAGCTGATTGATACTCTCACCCACATCAATGGTAGAAGAATCGAGGGTTTGGAGGAAATCAAAGTAAGCCAGTGTTGGGCACCCACAAACGGCACTGAATTCCAGAATTGGAAGCACCCTTCTCACATCTCTCCTCTTGCTCAGGAAAACACATGGGAAGCTCTCAGTGAGGAACTGAATCGCTGGAAAATCAGATGTTCGGAGGAACCAGACATTCTTCGATGGGGATACTCAACTCGAGGCACTTTCACTACAAAATAGGCCTACTCTCTCTTGCATCCAGCCCCTCTTCCGCGTGATCCGATCTGGCAATTTTTTTGGGCACCTGGTACATGGCCAAAAGTCTCTACGTTTCTTTGGTTACTCAGTCACAAAAGAATCCTCATTTGGGACAACTTGCTCAAGCGAGGATTCTGCGGTCCCTCTCAATTTCCAAACTGTGAGCACAACAGCGAAACGATCCATCATCTTATGCTCTCCTGCAAACTTGCCAACACTCTATGGGAAAATATATGCTTTATATGTCAAAAGAGAAAACCAAAAGGGGATTTAACTAGTATCATGCGCCACTGGCCCAAACATCCATACAGTAGCTCTCTTCTCAACACTCTTTGGCAAATTATTCCAGGCTTTCTCTTCTGGTCTCTGTGGAAAGAACGAAACAAAAGAATCTTCAAGAACCAATCCACTCCTTTGGACTTGATCTAGACCAACTTCAGCAATAATCTCCAAGAATCGTTAGCTCTACATTCTTGGAAGGATGAGGATCTTCCCAAGAAGCCAAAGGAACTCGCCATATGGCAAAATTGGCAGCTCAAAATCTCGACCACTCCTAACCTCAACAGACAGCAAACTCCGAAGGCCACTCTCGAATGGACTCCTCCACCTCCAGGAATCTTCAAGATGAACTTTGATGGAGCCTCAAAGGGCAACCCAGGACTAGCTGGCTTTGGTGGCATCTTCAGAAACTCTCAAGGAGACGCTCTTGCTATCTACTACGGAAATATTGGATGGGATACCAACAACTCAGCAGAACTAGAGGGGCTCTGGCAAGGGCTGCAGCTTAGCCAACTGTACAACCTCTCTCCTATCATAGTGGAAGGGGACTCCCAGATCCTAATCAGCTTGGCCAACCAACTGCTTCAGGGTACCAGTTCAGCAAAAGTAGCTATCAGTTGGAGATTGGCTTCCAGAATTGAAAAAATGAGCAACTGGCTACAAAACAACCAGGCAATCTCCTTCATCCACACCAAAAGGGAAGGCAACAAAGTTTCAGATCTCCTAGCCAATTTTGGAGTTGACAGCATCAATACTCTCCAACATGGTCCTCCTCAGATCATCCATGACAGAGAGATCCTTCAGAATTATCTCCAGATGGTGCACAATGATCGCCCGATTTCGGATGCGGATGGCTCGTTGGATTGACGGGACATCAGTCCCTGGGCACCTCCCAAGGAGCCTCGCATGGGAGAACCAACTGGCCTCCTGCGACTCCATTAATATGCAAATTAATATGCCAGCCTCCGAAGAATTAATGCTCCATCACCGGCATTCTCCTCGCCTCGATCTGCTCCGACGGTTCATTATGGACTTCGCCTCTAGATATCCGGAACATTCTCGCCCTGCCGGTTGCTCTATGGATCTTCTCTGCAGCGTCTGCCCTAAATCTTGTGCAGAGGCCAGCGCACGCACATAGACAGGGCGGCATTGCTCTCTGCTCAGATGTTTTGAAACCACGCTGGGCTCTCATTTCTCTCACAATGCTTACTGCTCCACCATCGCTAATCTGCAAGCTCCTCTTGGTTCTCAAAGTGATTTCATTTCTGCCCCTTCTTGCGCAAATTGTTCCAGGACTTTGTTGACTGTCGACTCCGCCATGCCAAGGCTCCGACATAGAATGCGCTACCACCGTGGCTCTACCCGTGGTAGGCCTGCAAGCTCGAGACCCTCTCCCAGTAGAGGCGAAGCAACCTCTTCTGAAGGCGCTGAGGGGCGACAGGGCCATGCCACTCGATCCCACGGGGGAAGTGAAGATTCTCCTGTTTCTGCTCATGAATGCCAGACCCCTTTGCATCCCTCTCGAATTTTCTCCACTGCGCCTCGCCCTTCGAGCAGTCGTATCCTGAGACAAACTTCGCAGAGGACGGAGCTCCGCTTCGACTGCTTGTATGATCGTCCCATTGGTATTGTCCATATTACTGTTTCCGTAAGTGAGGAATCGACTCTCCCTCCTCCTGCTCTGTCGGTGCCTCCTCCCTCCCCTCTTGGTTTGTGCCCTGCCCCTGTTGCGTTTCCCCCTGAAACCCAGGTTGCTCCCCCCTCTTATGCCCCTCCCGCCACAGGCCAATTCTTAATGCAGGTGGATTCAATGCCTACGGGCACTGAAGGAGTCCAGAATGAAGGCGTAGGTGCTGAGGGTGACCAGGACGAAAAAGCTGAAGAATCCGAGGACAAGTATGGGTGTCGCATCGTGGAGGAACCACCGTCACCAACCCACAAGCAGTGAATTCGGTTAGCCTAGTTTCTTCATGGTTTTTGAATTCCTCTAGTTTTGAAATATGCATTGTTACTTTGGTTGTCTACAACAGATTTTTTGTTCTCTATCTATGTATGTTAATGCATTATGCACGGTTTTGTTGGCTACACTAATCTTAATGTATAATCGTTTCCATACAAAGTGCCTTTCACTTTGTTTAACTGCGATATCAAGCCTACCTCGTGTCTACACAAATTGAACTGGTGCGTCGAATACTATGTTTGCATAATAGAAATAGTATAATTTAGAAAGTACCCTAATTTATTGTAATTAATAAAGGACCTATATCAGGTTGATTATATATGAATCATTTTGCACACTTGATTAATAAGTATTAATATCACATATCACAACTTTAAACCTATTACCATTAGTTGCATTTTTTGTCACAGATGAATTTCATGAAATGAAATCTGCGCAAATCAAAGATCACAATTTTCATGCGGTAATAAAACTTTATATTTGGTTATTCACTATGAAACGTGAAATACGCTAAGGAATCATGCTGATACACTTTATTGGACCTTTGGAGCTTTATAATTGTTGCTTTATTGCTTTTCGACAGGTCCAACCCATCGCAATCTTTACCGAATTTCCATAAGTTGATTATTTTTAAAAGGTGCGATGTGATTTATTTTTGAAGGGTTTTTAAAGAATTTGTAACAGAAATTCTATATAATTCAAAAATGTTGTAGCGCACATCGCAATTCACAACACTTATATATGTTTTAACTTATTTGGCTTGTAAGTTATGCGATTTGCGATGAGCACTTTTAAAATCGAAGCAAAAAAGGGAAAAACCTTTATTTCCTAAAGTTTTAGACTTTGGATAAGATAAAATCGAGCTCATAAATTTCTATTTATTTTTAAACAGTCCCCATTTGTTTAAATTAAATGAGGGGTTTTGTATAGTACAACAATTTGCAATTCACTTGAGAGAATCAACTATCATTGATTAGTTTTTTGAAATTTCTAAAAATTTTCAAAATAAAAATAGTTGCAGGAATCAATTTCAATAAATAATATCTCACTAAGCAATAAAATTTCTCTTGATTATAGTTCATAAGAATTCCTCTTTTAAAAATAAAAGTATGAATATCTATATCAATCTTTACTAAGTTCAAAAAGATGAAGCAGGTGTCTCTTTCATATTAGCTTTATAAATATATACTATTTTATCACAGGTAGAGCCTCTGATCGAATAGGAAATTTAAGCTTTTGTCAAGGTTACCTTTTACCCAGCAATGACTCATTGTCCCATCCAGTCACTCTTACAATCTTCAAAAAAAAATTCAAGTTTATATACTTTATCTCTTTTGGAAATTGTTTTCTTTTCTGTAGATATTTTCTTTTTTATTTTTAATCACTTTAAAGCCATTGTCTTGGATTGGTAACCAAATATCGACAATGCCATTCACTAGTTGTAATTAAATTGATCAAGCTGGATCTTGATGGGACCCCTTGTCCTTTTGATATAATCTTAAGTCATTACCCTATTTTGGTAGGCAGTATTGGTAATGTCAGTTCAACTAATTCCTTATGAACATGGTAGACAAGCTCTTGATGTGACTTACCATCTTCTAAGATTTTTAGCATAATTTTTTTTATAAATTTCTAAAAATTGATAAGTTTCCCAGATGGGTTGAATCATTGGTCCTTTTAAGGATTATGGATGATATTTTTTAGAGTTTAAGATTTCTTATCTGTAAAAAAGTCTTTACTATGTTAAAGATTCTTTTCTTGACTGATAACAGAATAACCATGCTTTATAAAGATGAGAGTTCATCAGAGAATAAATAAATTCAGTGAAATTTCATTTTTAAGTAAAATAGAATCTATTTGATATCCAAATTTTTTCATTGTTTCCTTAGCAATTCTTATTTCTATAAGTGATAAATCAAAAAATATTTTTTGAGATGTTTACTTGAAAAGCCAAAAATCAATACTCTGCAACTTTTATTTTCCTAAGGAAAAGAAAAGAGAGTAGTATACAAGGAATAGAAGGGGTTACCACCTATGAAAAATATTTCTTTAAAATATTCCCATTAACAGGCAAAGAATCTCTTTTTCCTGATAGATCTTGCAATAAAAATGTTGATGGGCCTATTTCTTCAATGATTTGAAATGGACCTAGCCACAGTCTTTGGAATTTGGTGTGGTTACCTTTTTCCAAACGTGCTTTGTCCCATTTCAATACCAGATCAACAATTTGGAATGTTTTAGGAGTGACAGAAGTTGTATCAAATGAAGCTTTAACTATCTGCTGATGATGTGCATGAGTAAATTTAGCTTTTTATCTTTCCTCTTCAAGTTTAAGGATTTGAAATTGTTTTACTTGCAAGGAAGAAGAAGGGGATTCATCAATAAATTGAAATAAGGCAAGAGAAGGAATAACTACATTGGTAGGAAGAACAACTTCTTTTCCATAAAAAATATTGAATGGAGAAGTGCCAATGGAGGCCTTATGAGTTATTCGATCTTCCCAAAGAGAAAATGTCAATGACTTGTGCCAGTTTCGTTGGTTTTGGTCAACCGTTTGTTTGATGATTCTAATAAGCTTTTTATTTGTGGATTCTACTAAACCATTTCCTTGCAGATAATAATTAGCATAATATTTAAGTTTAAAACCTCTTTTGATTGCAAATTTTATCATAGCATATCCTGAGAAATAATATGCATTATCGAACATTAAAGCAGTTGGTAAACTAAACCTACTTATGATAAACTGATTAATGAACTCAATAATATTCTCAGAGTTGGATACCTTTAGTGGAATTTCCTCCACCCCTTTAGTAAAATAACCTATAGCTATGAGAATATATTTATGTTGTTTGGAAGAGTTAGGAACGATCTCACGAATTATATCTAATCCCCATTGTTCAAATGGTTGTTCGATGTTAACTAGTTGTAATGGGAAAGCTGGTTTCCTTTGTCTTCTAGATGCACTTTGAAAAACTCTGCATTTCCTTTCATATTTATGAGAATCTTTGAAAATTGTTGACCAATAGTAACCTGCATGCAGTATTTTATGTGTTGTTGTATTTCCTCCAAAATGTCCTCCAGCTGGTCCATCATGGAGTTCCTGCAAAAATTTCTCTGCTTCAGTTTTCTCTAAGCATCTTAATAACACAGAATCAAATTTTCTTCTAAACAATACGTCATTGATAATTTCATATTTCTTGGCGTTTAATATCAAAGAACGTTTTGTTTTATAATTGAGTTGAGTTGGGGCATATCCATTTTTCAAATAGAACTTGAGATCAACATATTGAGATTGTACATCGTTGAGGCTTACCTCAGATATTTGCACATTATTACCTAAATCTGCCTCTGATGATAAATGGGATGCTCCTGTTAGCATTCTGTGAACACCTTGACCTCTAACAATTTTAAAAGGTCTAATTTCTACATCAAATTCTTGTAAAGCAGTAACCCAGTTAGCCCTTTTCTCTCATAATTCTCTTTGCATCAATAGTTGTCTCACTTCAGAAAATGGAACTATTATTTTGGTGTGAGTTTTGAGGAGAAATGGCCTAAAATGCTTTATAGATTTAAAGACAACAAATGCTTGTTTCTTAACATATGAATGATTTAGTTCTGCGCCTTGTTAATTGGAACTGAAAAATGATATTGGTGCTTCAATTTGTTGGTCATTAAGTTGTGTCAGAACAACAGCAAAAGATGTATATGATGAGAATATATATAAAGTAAAATAATTAAGAAAATTGGGGGTAGTCAGAAATGGAGCATTGATAATGGATTGTTTGATTAAATCAAATGATTATCTTTCATTATGTCCCCACTTAAAGACTAAATTTTTCTTAATCATGGTTTATAATGGTAAAACTATTTGCGAAAAGTCAGGGACAAATATTTTTACAAAATTTATCTGTCTAAGAAACGACTACATAGTTTTCTTATTATGAGGGAAAGGAATTATTTTAATCTCTTCGATTCTTTCAGGATCAATATAAATACCTCTCTTAGACAAAATGAATCTTAAAAATTTTCCTTCATCTAGAGAAAAATATGACTTCTTTGGGTTTAATGAAATTACATACTTTTTACATCGCTCAAAGACTTGTTTTAGGTCACTCGCATGATTAGTTGCTTGTCTAGAAAAGACTGTAATGTCATATAGATAAATAACCACTGATTTGTTAATGAGTCCTCTGAAAGTTGTGTCCATGGCTCTTTGAAAAGTGACACCTGCATTGATTAACCCAAATGGCATCTTTTGATAGGAATAATTTCCCCACTTAGTCCTGAATGTGGTTTTCAATCTATCATCTGGATGTACCAGGATTTGATTATATCCTGAAAATCCATATAGAAAAGACATAAGTTCAGAACCAACTACTTTTTGCAGTACTTGTTCCATGGTTGGTAAGGGAAAATTTTCTTTCTGACATTCTTTATTCAAATTTCTAAAATCGATACAAATCCTAATGTCACCATTTTTCTTCCTGACAAGAACCAAATTTGAAACCCATTTAGAATGTCTAACTGGAAAGATGATCTTAGCTTTTAGGAGTTTATTCAACTCTGTTTTGATTTGATTTTCAAGATTTGGGTGAATTTTCCTCAACTTTTTTTGTATTGGTTTCTCATCTGAAATCATAGGAATAGTGCGTTGAATAAAAAAAGTGTCATATGTTTTAATATCAGTGTAATCCCAAGAAAAAACACTTTTGTAAGTCTTAATAACTTGACAAATGATAATATTACATCAGAAGATAAACCAAGACCTAAATTGACATCCTGTGGTTTATCATCAGTTCTGAGATTTACTAACTCAAATCTTAAGGTTGAAATTTGAGTTTTAGAATTAGTAACTCTCTTAAACCTATCTTTTAGATCATAAAGGTCTTCTAATTTGACAACTGACTTAGGAATTGGATTTTCGTCCTGTTCTTCCTTTATCTGAGTATCATGTTCATTTTCATCTAGAATTTGATTATCATAATATCGTTTAGATGTAAGGAAATCTATGATATTAGAATCATTATTAAATACTCTCCAATTGGTAATGTTATTAGGAACAGATGGTCTAAAAATAAATTCAATGGAAAATATATCGGGACTAAATTCTTGAGATGGAATGAATTTCGATGCTACATTAGCCAATAAATATGCACTAGCATTTTGTATTCTGGGTACAGAAGAAATATTGAAAGCTAAGAAATAAGTAGTCAATTCGTGGACTAATGATTGATAATTCTTAAGATGTCCATAATGACAATGGATGGTGTTTCTTAATTGTTTGACAATGATTTCCGAATCTCCCAGTACTTTCAAGTATTTGATGTCAAGATCAATTTCTTTGTACAAACCTTGGATTAATGCTTCATATTCTGCTATATTTTTTGTGCAAATCGAATTCAAGTCTGTAGGCTAACATGGTTTTTTCTCCTTCTTGGCTTATTAAAATACAGCTAGCTCCTACACCATCTTCTGATTTAGAGCCATAAAAATAAAGAATCCAAAATAAATAATTAACTACTGTTTTTTTTAGAAAATTTTTACACTTAGAAGTGCCTGTCTAGGAAAATTTCTCAATTTGAGAGATAACTACATTATCGAAAAAGGTTGATGGCTGAGCATTAAAATTTCCAAGAAATGATTATGCTGAGTAATTTCCCATAATATTATTATTGAATGCTATTGTCTCATTTATCCCTTCAATATCAGTGACTGTATGCTTCATGAATTTCTCTCGATCTACCTTGATTTGGTTTGGCTTTCCATTGTGGGGTAGCCACATATGTGACCAGTCTGTTGAAAAATATCCATGAAGCTTCTCAGACCAGTCTATGTTTAACACTAAATTGTATAACTCTAGAATATTAGCCACCAATATATCAATTATCTGGTAAACCTTAGGGTTTGATGACAATCTGATAAAGACAAAATTTATTTCTCCTACAACCTCTACTTTAGTTCTATCAAGTTTTACTATATGAACAGGGGAACTCTGAGGAGTTATGTTCAACTTAGCACATACTGATTTTGGCATAATATAGAGGAAGCCCCCGAGTCTATTAAAAAATTGTGGGCGTTCTTATTATAGATTTCACAGGTTAAAATAAATGGAGGAGTATGAGAGATGGATAGATCACCTATCATAATCAAATATTTAGCATCTATTTTAGTTGAAGGAGAAGGAGGTTTATCCATTTGATTAGCAGCTTGAACTACTACTAGAGCAGGTAAGGTTGAAGCAGGAATTACATTCAAATCCATGAGTAAGATCTTCTGCCATTGTTTTAGCTTAGTAAGTTCATGAATTGAAATGTTGGCCTTGGTATTTTTCATATCATCAACTACATTATATTCAATGGTGTTAGAGATTACCATTGTCTTTGATGTAGGTGGAACATATGAAGTAGCAGGGTTAGTTTGTGTAGCCTTAGTTGTAGACTTTTTACTTAGTGTTTTATATTTAGCAGGAATTGAGTTCTTCTATTTCTTATTTGGTTGCGTTGCTTCAGTGGTATTCTTGCTCCTTGTACTTACAGGTAAAGCTTCTTGTTGTTCATCATTTGGTAGGATAAAATCCCACATTCCATTTAGTTCAACTTATTCTTCTACTTCAGTTTCTTCTTCTTCTATTTTCTCTTCATCTGTATCTTGGTCAGATTCAATGTTAGATATGATGTTGGGCGGCTGAGAATTAGAAGATTGATTTTTTCTTGAATGGTCTGAAAGTCTTCTCTGAACTAGAATTTTCGGCAACTTTTTTCTTGACATCTTCCATTTCATTTGTCATAGTCTTTAAAATTTTCTGAAGGCCTTCTACATCAAGAGGGTCTTTGGATGGTTTCTTCTTTAAATCATATTTGAAGGATACTTTCTTTGATTTCCTATCTTCTTGGGAATTCTTATTTTCAAGAGTGATTATGAATTTCTCTACAGATAAATATTCCTTCATATTTTCTGCCAATGTAGGCAATTTTTCTTTATAAAAAAAAATGGCTATATTAGATGGGAGAGATGAAATATACCACTCAATTTGAACTTCTACACCAGATGTAGCAGGAATTTTATTGAGTAACTTATTAAATCTTGAATTAGAATATTTTATTTTCTCCCCTATTTTAGCCTTTAGATTTGATAGATCGTTGATGAGCGATGCAGTGGTTTTGTCATCTCCGAACTTAGCTAAAAATTGTTCTTCGAACATATTCTAGCTAGTTATAGAGCGAGCAGGTAATGAGAAATACAAGGATCCTGTAGATCCTTGAGAGTATATGGAAATAGTCTTACAAAACAATATTCTTCAACTACCTCTTTTAAATTAATGGTTAACATGTAATTATGAATGTGTTCTTCAGCTAGAAGACCATCATCAAGATTAAATTTAGGTAATTGTCTTTTGGGGTATTTTGGAAGAGGATGAAGAGGAACGGGCATTTATACATCACCTGGATTTTTCCATGGTTGTATATTTGGTGGAGGTAGTTGGCTTGCCATTGGACCTTGGGTGGACATGATGGATTGAGTTTGGGTTGAAGAAGAGGCAGGATGAGTGCTAGAACTAATTGAGGGAGTAGTAGTTTGTGTACTGGAACTAGTCAAAGTAACACTGATTGTTGGAATGGAAGTTTTGGAAGTGAGTGGAGGTAATGGAGGTGAATGGGGTGGATTATTAGATAAAACCTCGCTGGTGATTGAATATAATTCAGTCTTCTTTGTCTTCCTTCGATAAGTATCGATGGGAAATTCAAAAGGAGGAATTCCTGTCTTTTCAGTTTCTAATCGAGTTAATATTATTCTAGGTTGTAAAGAGAACAAAACAATAATCTCAGATGATTGAGAAGTTTCAGGCTTTTCATCAGAAATGGATACTCTCTCTAAATTTTCTATCAAAGACTGAACTTCTAGGGAATTTTGATGAAAATCTGGAGATAGTATTGGTTGAGTTTCACTAGGAGACTTAGGAGAGGGATGTTCAACTTCAGATATTAAAGATTTAGACCTAGCTAATGTTCTATAATGTAATATCCCAAAATGGGGATGCAAAAATACATGAGCACAATGATGGAATAGCAGCAAGCAATTAAATCATAAAATGTGTTGAAAAAAACCTATCCATCAATTGGTGTTACAGCAGCAATCTATTATGCCTTTTTTTGGTCCAAAAGGTTGGGAAAATGCAGTAATATGCACCCTAAAAACGTTATTCCCAGAGAATTGTGTTATAACTGTGAGAATTGAGACTTAGATCCCTTATTTTATACATCATACATCTCACATGCAATATTGGAGCAAAAAAAAATCACTCTAGCCAAGTTAAATAGGTCTCCCCAAGCCAATACAACTCAAAAATGCCAAACCTCATGACTTATGCCAACCAAAAAATACTGAAGCATGTGACATCATTATTTTAATGAGGTTTTATGCATTAATGTATCAGAAGTAATGGATCTGTAGTTACAATCATTCAATGGCTGAGAAAAATGGAGATCTCCTCCTTTTTATACAATAAGAGAGTAACTTGGCAAGGGTTTCTTGAAAGCTTGAGTACAAAAGAGCATATCTGAATATCCAGCTCTGAAATAACACAGTATTACTGCAACATTACATACATGTAGCTGAATAATAAAATAGAGGGATGAGAATCCCTTCCTATAGCTTTCCGAGAGAAGGGTTGGCCCTTTCCCTAGGAAACCAGCTCAAGAACGAGGGTTTAAACCCTACTGCTGCAGCTCTATGAAAAATGATGCAGTTCCTGCAAGGGACTAAACTTTAGGAGATGAGAGATACTTTGGCCAAGTGCCAAGATGTGAAATGAGCTCAAAAATATTCCTAGCTGATCTCCCAGGAGAAGGAAAGCTCCCTCTACTGAGAAACAGACCCGGAAGTGGTGTTATCAATCCTCCACTGCAACACCCTACAACACAACACTATTATTTGCAGAAATAACACTGTGACTGAAGACTGATGCTTGGCCTCAAGCCTGGATGTGGAATAATTCAGTACAATTCTCTCCCAAGAGACCTCTCAAGGGAAGAGGTGGGATTCCCGCTCGGGAACACCCGGTGCTAAACATCACTGCAACCTTGCTAAACAACAAGAGGAAGTAAGTCTAAGTAGACCAATATCAAAACGATAAACTAAAACATCAATAAAAAAGGCTCCCATCCTCTCCATATATAGCAAGTGAACCTCTTCACATTGGGTCCCATCCATATATTCCACCAAGCTCATGCAAGTTGTCCTCCACTAAAACTGCGATGTACATCAAGGAGATTCAATGTATCTAGACAACGTTGTTGACTTGGTCAAAGTTGACTGAATCAACATGATCCAATCCTTGTTCACACCCAAAGGTGCTTAATCCAGCTGCTTATTCTTCCTCCTTTCACATTAGGAGTGTCATTATTCCTTCTAAAGGGGTTCATGGGCCTCTTTACCCATTTATTCACCTACCTAGTGATAAAACCAATTATAATATTCCATTTAGATGAAGGCTAAATTTTTGGAATATTACAGTCCTCCCCCCCAAAATGTTGCTTGTCCTTAAGCAACTGTAAAGGTGGATCAAAATTCCCCCCTTCCTCTTCTTGTGGCCTTCTCATCAATAGTTCCCACCACCGCTCAACATAACATGCAATAAATCTGCCCTCCAATGTTTCCTTCCAAGCATGCAAAATCAAATGGGGTACATCATGAGAAAGTGGAAGGTGTAAGTGGAAACATCCTTGCTGTCTAATGGCCTCCTCAAGGTAGGAGTGATGATAAACATAGGGAATCTCATCCCCAATGAGAGTCTCCTCTACCCATGCTATCATCCAAATGAAATGAGCCATTCTAGCTATCTCATCAAATAAATCATCAATCCCCGGTTTATGCAATGTGTTGGGGCTGCATGGAGAGATTAGATTTTCCCATCCAATTTTTTTCTCTCTCCATTTATGGTAAGTATGGGGTTGTTTCTAATCTTGGGATGAAATTTCATGGCCTCCAAGAATGGCCCAAGTTACCCCACCAAACATATCAACCATGAAGTGCCTCCTCCAAGAACTCAAGTTCTTCAAATGGCTCCTCCCACATGAAGAAAAGAGATGTGATGTGGCAATCATGGTTTGCCCATTGCTCCTCCTGAAACATACAACATGAAAATTAGGGATAATTATACTCCTAATGGGCATCTCCAACTCATCCTGCACTCTCCAAACAAAGCTCCCCATGAACATAAGAATATCAGCAATACATCGAAGCAAAAACCAATGAAAACAAGTTGCCATATGACAACTGGAGAGTGGATTATAGTTCCACACATCGAGCCAGCGTAGTGCATCCTTTCCCTACATCAAAACAAGTAATAAAAAGTGCTCTCCTAGCCACTTATTTTCTGCCACAATCATTCTATAAGATAGAAGTATGACAGTACAATGTGGTGTCAATGGTGCACACCAAGAATCATGTGGCTTCTCCCACAAACCACTATTATAATAGCCAAACTCAAGGCTGCAATTGGTCTCAAGTACATCATAACATAACATGCAAGAAGGGATAATCCTCCTTGACACAACATGTTGCTCATATAAACTAAAGAAGTACAAATCATGATGCAAAATTGTACCTTCTCCACCATGTACTTTGGTCCTTGAGTTGAAATGGCTCAACTGGAAATTCTCCCTCATCTCCAATGAGTAGGGGAGTGGCTGTGAAATATTCTCTATCACCATTTGGGCTATTCATCTCTCCATATGCTGAAGTATATCATGATGGATACCCTCCCAAGTGAACTCCTCTATCAAAGAATGATATGCATCAAAGTGCATGGAAAAGAAGTCCTCATGTGTTGCATGTAGCACCTTCTCCTTGAACTCATAAGCTCTAGTCAAGAAGAATCTTCCATGAGAATAGATGACCAAATCATCCACCATATATCTATCATCTCCATTCGGGTCATCAAGAATCATGCAAGCACCAAGATTCTTGGAGTACTCTACCAAAAGTTGCGACCTCCAATATGGAGCAATCCTCCTAAGAGATAGCACTGGTGATCTGGAATGTGAAGCTCTCCTCATGCTGTTGTCTACTCCTTTGACATCTCTCATGCCAAATTCATCCTTCAAATTTCTGCCATGACCATCACACAATTTCTCATGCTCAAATAGAAGTGGTGACTTTTGGAAGTTGGCCTCCCATGAGGAGCTACCATCCAAAAAGAACCTCCTGATCTTGACCAATGTAAGCATGAGTGGCCTCCATCTACTCCAATGTATGGGGGATTCCTTCCCCAAAGGAAGTACCTTATATTTCTTGAAATACATGGAACAGCTCCCTTGCACCATGAAAGTGCCATCATCCATTACTACAACAACTTCTGTCAACGCAGAATAGGTGGTGAGAGTAGGTGATGCTGAAAATGGGAGAATGTTCCCCTCCTCCTTGAGTCTATCCCAAACTCTCTGCATTGTACTAGACTCCTCTAAAGTCTTCACCCTTCCGGAATCTAAGAGTGGTGAACTAAATGGGAAGATGTCTTTCACTAACACCAGATCTGGTGGCCTCCCAAGTGGGATGCCTCCATGCAATGAGACATCAATTTCAAGAGTAGACTGTACATATGGATGGACAACTTTGTCCTTGCCCTCACAGTGCAAATCAGTCTTCCTCTTCCTTGAATTAAATCTATGAAATAGATAGGGGTGTGTGCTCCTCATCAAATGATGTTGACCTTCCTCCCTACCTTCTCCTTCCATCTGCAATGTTCCACAATCATGCTCTCCATTGATTGTGCCTTGACCTCCATATGTGAGATCCAGGGGAATTTCTTGCAATGATACAAGAATTCCTCATGTTGGAGCATGTGCTCCTCCTCCCTCTACATGAGGTATTGGATAAGCTCTAGATGTGACAGCGCTATTTCCCCCAACCTTCTTTTTCTCTTCCATGTGACTGTGCAACCTCCCAATTAGAGGATCCCCTTTTGAGTAAGGGACCTCCATGCCTTCTTGTTTCAAAATATGAGGTAAAGATCTTTCCTTAAGTAAGGTATTATGCAAGATGTTAGCTTTTGCAATAGTTTTCTGAAGTGGAGTTGGGTGTAGAGACTCCTCCAACATATGCAAAGGCTTTGTTCATTTTGGTTTGTTTGGCTCCATCAGTAATGTTTCAGAATGTTTCTCATCAAACCTTTCCACCAATACCTTATTGAACTTTGAAAAAGAAGAATTATTGACATTTTTTAATGAAAATGACTCAAACATCCACCAAGAATAGGCCTTACCTTCAAAATGCAGCACTGCAACCTTGATGGCTTCATCTTCAGAAATTTGGTGCTGCTTCAAATAGGTGTGCAACTCTTTCACCCAAGCTCTGCCTGATATGCTGGCGATCCATCAAAAGTAGATAGAGAAAATCTACCTATGTCATGTTGCTTGCTCCTCTCCACCTTAATCTCGCAGAACTCTAGAAAAGTGACATTATCTCTAAATTTCTCAGTTTGAGACTCATATTCCCGCATAAAGTCACTAAGAGTTTCCCTCTTAGGAATTCCTTCTTCTTTCATATCCCTCATAGCACATCTGGGCATATGACTTCACTATGAACCTTGGTGTGTAGCTGCATGCTCACACTCATCATATACAAATATAGAGTTTGCTTTAGATCCAAAATCCTTTGTGGATTCCATCTCCCTTCTCATCCTCTTTAGATCTCCTTGGATGCTTTGCATAGATTTTGGAAGAAGCTTTGAGAGCCTCTCCTCCTTCCTTGCTCCACATAATGGAGTCTTCTTTCTATTCATCTCTCCTTCTTTTGATAGCATAATGGCTGAGATCCACAGGCTGGCCCAAGATTATGCTCTAATACCACTGTAATATCCCAAAATGGGAATGAGGAAATAAATGAGCACAATTCTGGAATAATAGCAAGAAATTAACTCATAAAATGTGTTGAAAAACACCTATCCATTAATTAGTGTTACAACAACAATCTATTATGCCTTTTTATAGTCCAAAATGTTGGGAAAATGCAATAATATGGACCCTAAAAACGTTATTCCTAGAGAATTGATTTATAACTATGAGAAATGGGACTTATATCCCTTATTTTATACATCATACATCTCACATGCAGAATGGGAGAAAAAACAAATCACTCTAGCCAAGTTAAACAGGTCTCCCCAAGCCAATACAACTCAAAAATAACCAAACCCCATGACTTATGCTAATTAGAAAATATTGAAGCATGTGATAGCATTATTTTAATGAGGGTTTATGTAGTAATGTATTATAATTAATGGATCTGGAGTTACAATCATTCAATGACTGAGAAAAATGGAGATCTCCTCCTTTTTATACAATAAGAGAGTAACCCGGCAAGGGTTTCTTGAAAGCTTGAGTACAAAAGAGAAGAACTGAATATTCAGCTCTAAAATAACACAATATTATTGCAGCATTACATACATGTAGCTGAATAATACAATAGAGGGATGATAATCTCTTCCTCTAGCTTTCCGAGAGAAGGGTTGGCCCTTTACCTAGGAAACTAGCTTAAGAACGAGGGTTTAAACCCTGTTGTTGCAGCTCTGTGAAAAAAGACGCAGTTTTTGCAAGGTACTACACTGTAGGAGATGAGAGATACTTTGGCTAAGTTCCAAGATGTGAAATGAGCTCAGAAATCTTCCTAGCTGATCTCTCAAGAGAAGGAAAGCTCCCTCTACTGAGAAACAGACCCGGAAGTGGTGTTATCAATCCTCCACTGCAAAACCCTGCAACACAACACTATTCTATGTAGAAATAATGTTGTGACTGAATATTGATGCTTGGCCTCAAGCCCAGATGTGGAAGAATTCAGTACAATGCTCTCCCAAGAGGCCTCTCAAGGGAAGAGGTGGGATTCCCGCTCGGGAGCACCTGGTGCTAAACAACACTGCAACCCTGCTAAACAGCAAGAGGAAGCCAATTCTAAGCAAACCAATATCAAAATGATAAACTAAAACATCAATAACAAAGGCTCCCATCCTCTCCATATGTAGCAAGTGAACCTCTTCACATTGGGTCCCATCCATATTTGCCACCAAGCTCATGCAAGTTGTCCTCCACTAAAACTGCATTGTACATCAAGGAGATTCAATGTATCTAGACAGTGTTGTTGAATTGGTCAAAGTTGACTGAATCAACATGATTCAATCCCTGTTCACACCCAAAGGTGTTTAATCCAACTACTTATTCTTCCTCCTTTCACATTAGTAGTGTCATTATTCCTTCTAAAGGGGTTCATGGGCCTCCTTACCCATTTATTCACTTACCTAGTGATAAAACCAACTATAATATTCCATTTAGATGAAGGATAAATTTTTGGAATGTTACATATAAGTTGAAGGGGATCTAGAGGGAGAGAGACTCTTAGATTGAATTTTAGATTGATCAGATCTTCTTTCCATTCACAATTGGCCCTCCTTCTAGCGCCAAAATTTTGAGGCCTCGGAATTTCATTGCAAAAACATGGGGGAAAACCACCCAGTCCAGACCTTAGAGAAAGTCTTTTTTCGTTTGGTGTAGTGGCTCCGACAGGGGATAAAGGGACCAATTTCCCAATAAGGATGATTTTGGAATGTGTTTTGCTTATATAACATGAAAATGGGAAATGATTTTAATCTATCATATGCATTTATCTAAAGTATTTATTCTACTATATACCCGGGGTGTTTCTTCCTTTATGCGATCTAAAAAGATATCTTCCAACTATTAGTAATGAAGATTATTTAAAATTTGAAAGAGATGAAAATTATGTAAAGATAATTCTTTTAACAAAGTAGTTTGATTAAAATAATTTTGAAATGTATATCGCATTTATATGTTTTATTATATATAAGATAAGAGATCATAAACAAATGTCAGTACATAAGTGCATTTAACATTCATTTATGATAACAGTTCAAATATATAATGCAGATAAAAAAGATAACTATCAATCTGAAAAGAAAAACTTAATATAACGTGTAGAAGTACCATATATATGAAATCGTACTCATATAAACTGATAATAGTTTTATGCTCCTCTTCACTTTCAAGAAATTTAAAGAGTACAATAGTGCAACATCAGTTAAACAGCTTCAAATGTCAAAAGATAACAGATTTTGTTCCATTAATCCATCAAAGCATTTACAAACTTACAGAAGTGCATTCTTTGCAAAAAATTTTGAAAATTTTATGAACCCTTCTCTAAATGCACGAGAAGGGTTTAAAAATTATACAATATGTTTAAAAAGAGATTATTACATAAAAATAGAGGAGGTTTCAAGAAACCAACCTCGTAAGGAGAAAACTTGAACTACAATCTAGGAAAATAAAATAACAACATGATTATGTGTGTTGATCCTCTTTGCGCATTTGATCTTAGAGCTGACAAATATTCACCATTGGATTTAGCTGAGCTGGCTGTGAAATTCCTGAACTGAGCTGGCCTTTGAACACTACACTTGAAAGTGTTGGTTGCGACTTCTTTGTTGAATCAGTTAATGACTGAAGTGTTAGGCACTAATGATAAGGTTTGATTAGAAAATTCCAGTAATTTTTTTGATCAAACTTATTTATCTTTTTAATCATTTCCTCCTACATCTTTGTATTTTTCTTCCATTGTGTTTCTAATGGCTTGAGTTCTGAGAGGACTTCAATTGTGGATTCTTTAATAAGTGCAGATTTCAAAAGTTGTTCATTAACAGATTCAATAATTTCATTTTTTAACCTTGATGCCTTTGCCGTTTCCTTTTCTGCTTGTCTCAGTTGTACTTCCCAATCCTTAAACAAAATCTCTTTGTGAAATTTGTCTATCTGAGGTAGATCAGCTTTCTTTCCTGAGTCATATCATTGCCACTGAATGAACTCATTAATCTTATTTTCAACTTTCTAGCATGCGAGTCTCTTGTTAGCCACTTGTTGGATCAGGATTTTTCTTATATCACAATAAGGGCTAGTGATTGAAGCTTGTTGACAAAAGGTTTCTTGTTGTTGCTTTAGATTTGCATTCATTTCCAGTTCTTATTTTATGAACATCTCGACTTGAGGTTGACTTTTCAATTTTTCCATTATTGCTTCAAGCTGTGTTTATTTTTTTGTAATCTGCACCTGGTGTTGCAAATTCATTCTTTCAAACTCCTTTTGAAATTGAGACATCTTCATTTCCATCAACTTGTTGGAGTTAAAATTTTCTTTTTCTAACAGCCTCTCCAACTCTTGTACTTTGTCTTATTTTTGCTTCAATAGAAGTTATACCTCGGTGTCTCTATCAATGGTGGAAGTAGCATATGCTCCTGCGTATTGTGATAACTTAATTATTTTCTGTAGGATCAGCCAAAGGGTCTTTCCATAGAACATCAACAGATTCATTCATAATATTTGAAATTGCTTCATCCATTCTTCTCCTCTTTCTTCTCTTAACTACAACCTTATGGCTAGGACTGTAAAAGACATCAAGTGAGGGTATATATTCAATTTGTAAAACAATCTTCTCTATAGGGTATGCTGGAATGATCTCTTGATCATGAACTTCAGGTACCTGTTGTAGCAGAATTGTAGTTTCCACTAGATTCTGAGAATGCTCTGGCATTTGAAAACTTGTGGACTCATCAATATTAGGCTTTGGCTGTGTTGTTTGCAGTTCCTTGGAAAAATTTTCCCATTCATTCTTCAAATCTTTAAGCTGAGACTTCTCTATCTGGTCGGGTGTATTTTGTATATATTGAAATTCTTGAGAAGATGATCCAGCTACATTAATTCCTCCTTTTGTTTGCATTTCAATCCCTTTGATCACTTTATCAATTATTTTATTTGGTCTCTCATTCCTTCTTTCAGATTCATTATCAAATTGATCCGAATTATAAAAATTATGTTGTGATTGCCCTGACTTGTGACTATATTTCTCTTGGGATTCGTCTTCAGACATGTACTTGAATTCATCATCCAGAATAATGCTTGGAGTCAGTCTATTGACATCTTCAATAAATAATAAATCCAAAGGGATTCTTTCCAACCTCTTGTTTCTATATGTTTGGAAAGCTTCAAAGACATTTTTACTAAGCTGACTCGTTGCATTTTTTAGTACATCTGTGAACTTCTCCATGCCTTTAAAGAAATCATCAAAAATATCTATCTCATTCAAGAAAGGTTTCAATTTAAGCTCAATGGTGAAATTCTTAATCACATCATTAGGGCCGAATGGCCTCTTTGGCATTACAGCCAAATTTAATAAAGTAATATTTGAAATTTCCCTGAATGCGTGACCAATATCGAAAGGTGAAAAAGTACAACACTGCAAAGGGAAAGTAGGACAAATGTCCTTGGCATCTTTGATTTTCTTAGAAATGTCACTTACTACAAGTTGGTAAGCAATTTCCCTATCTAGGAGCATATCAATGATATAATAGGGAAAAACATGGGGAGAAGCATAACTCCCAAAAACTCTGATATAGGTGAAAGTATCTTCAGCAAACCATCTAGCAATGGGAAAAATGTTTGTGCTTGCCTCTTTAGAAATCCTAGGGGCTTTTTCATTAAAGATAATATGATGCATGGGTAACATGAATCCATTGCAAATTTTATAAAAATGTAAATGAAAATCGGATTCCCAAAGGGATCTGTGGTAAATATGGATTGGATTGGGGTCTTGTGTTGTCCATTTCCATCCCATGATAGGAAAACTTGAACAAAAGCAAATTGTGTCCATAATGTAAGAACTCATGTAGAAGGGGGGTATTTCCATAGAGGAAACTCTTCTTTTACTTCTATAATCCATGATATTTTTGGCCAAATGATCAAACAAGATGGTCCCCCAATTCATAATAGAAAAATTGACGATTGCGTTAATTAAAGGGATCCAATCTATGGAAAACCTAGTGCTATCTTTCTTTGCAAACAATCTACATAACATTCCAGCAGCATAAAAATAAGGGGAGGGTAACTGTGTTATTGGGTACATACCAAGTTTGTCCCGTTTCAGCTTTCCTTGGTAATCTTTCGATCCCTTTATAAATTTCGTCAAGTCTGTATGCTTCTTTGTAAAGCTTTGGACAAAATCTTTATCATAATTCTTCTGTGGCATGGGAAAGTGATACATTGTCCTCAAATCTTCTGTAGTGAATGAACCAATATTCTCTAGCTTTGAATTCTTAAATGACCCATTTTCTATGTTAAGGTGGTCGATTACCCACTTTACCATATCTGTGTAGGGGAGAATCTTTGGCCTTGTTGCTACTTTGTGAAGAAATGAGCATGCAACGTCGAAGTATGATGGGTCTGAGGAAACTGACGCTTCTGCTGTAGCTATTTTGACTATTACCCTTGGTTGTTCATCCTCAAAGAGTTGGTACATTTCTTCCCATGAAGAACTGTCGCAATCCTTGTTGCAGGTCGTATCTAATAATAATGGAGGCATGTCTGAATCTTCAGCAGTGGATGTTTGGGAAATTTCCTTACCTTTCTTTATCATTCTAGTTATTCTCACTCCATTAGGCAGTTTCCTGAATTCAAGTGAACATATTAAACTCATATCTAGGAAGAATGGAGAGAAGGATAGAGTTAAAACAATATAATCAAAAATCTGCCACTCAATTATTCAAAACACGCTTGAAGTAGATATCAATCTTTCAAACCTTACTCCCATTAAATGTCGTTAATAACCCATAATTCTTCCTATCAAATCTCTTACACACCTTTACGTAATATCTCTAATCTATCAATTTAAGACGTTGGATCTTATATCAGGTTGATTAGATATGAATCATTTCATGCACTTGAGTAATAAGTATTAATATCACATATCGCAACTTTAAACCTGTTACCATTAGTTGTGTTTTTTGTCACCGATGAATTTCGTGAAATGCGATCTGCGCAAATGGAAGATCGGAATTTTCATGCGGTAATAAAACTTTACATTTGGTTATTCACTGCGAAACACGAAATGCGCTAAGGAATCATGCTCATGCACTTTATCGGACCTTTGGAGCTTTATAATTTTTGCTTTATTGTTTCGTCGGGTCCGACCTATCGCAATCTTTACCAAATTGCCATAAGTTGATTCTTTTTAAAAGGTGTGATCCCATTTATTTTTAAGGGGTTTTTAAATCATTTGTAATGGGAATTCTATATAATTCTAAAAGGTTGTAGCGCATATCGCAATTCGCAACACTTATATATCTTTTAACTTATTCAGCTTGTAAGTTATGCGATTTACGATGAGCTCTTTTAAAATCAAAGAAAAAAAGGGAAAAACCTTTATTTCCTAAAGTTTTAGACTTTGGCTAAGATAAAATCAAGCTCATAAATTTCTATTTATTTTTAAAGGGTCCCCATTTATTTAAAGTAAATGGGGAGTGTTGTATAGTACAAAAGGCGGCCTACTCAGTTACCTATGGATGGTAAGCAACCTAAATTCGTCCTCCCAAATATGCGCAAAGGTACATGGAGGCCCAATCCATATTAGTGATGTCTAATGCGAAACCGCATAGTGAGAGCATCCCATTATACTTATCGTACTAGAAAACTGTCTGATATACACGAAAGTACGTGAACAAGCTCCAATATACTTACGTATGTAGAATGAGGTATCACACTCGAAATGTATCAAAAACAATTAACGACAACTGTTATGTTTAACGGCGTCGGAACATGTCTCTAGCCTAGACCTCTAAATGTTATCGTTAATGTTACAATGCTTCCTTAGATTGATTGATGTAAATTTTACATTGATCTTTCTTATAAAGTTATCTTTCAGGTTCACCACAATATGTCTTGAAATTCCAAGAATGCAATAAAGATGATAAGCATTATTTTCGATTCAAATTCGACAATGAAAGCCTAAGCTACAAGAGATAGAGAAATCATATTGTAAGAAAACATCAATGAGCACGTCTAAATGAAAAATCCCTAACTATTCCCACGCTACACTCACAAAACTTATATGAAAAATGCATGTTTTTCTTTTCAATTTATTTTAAGTTTAGATGAACGAAAAAAAACTATGATGCACAAACAATCACTCAAAACCTTCAAAAGAAACGAAGACTGAAACGACAATTCCTCTTTTTGAAAATAAATAATTGATCAAACGTAATTTAACTTTGGAAATATTCAACAATGAGAAAGAAAACACAAATAAACATTGATCAAACAAATCCAAAGTGAGGTAAGAAGAGTAAAGGAAAACTTTTCTTTAGAGGAAATCAATCACTCAAAACTTCAGCAAGAAAACACTGACATGAATCGACAAAAGATGAAACATATAGATTTTGGTTGGTCACAGGAGCAACGCACCCCTAAGTGGGAGACAGTGTGTTGCATAAAATTTTCCCTAAGACAACAGTGTTATGTAGAGCACTGTGTCAAGACCAACAATGTGTTGATGCTAGAGGACTCTCTGAAAAAGCAAGCAAACACACTACTTTTTCTACTAGATATTGATGGACAAGGACAAAATCACCAGGAACGATCCGTTGTCCCCAGTATGATCGCCAATTTGTTTCACATAAATACAAACCTACGAATAAGTATGCTTTACCTAAGTGTGGTGGCTCACTGAGAACATTAGAAAGAAATACATCTGACCTTTTCCTTAAAATGAATATGTAAAGGGAGAGAAAACCTACTTGTAATCTGTTTGTTTTCCCTTACAAACAAAAGACAGAAAACAACATAAAGGCAATATGATCTATTCAAGTTAAACAAATTGAATCGATTAAACTCATTAATACACATATAACATCATTGACACATGCATTAGGAAAGGAAAAAATGTCTTTATTATGAAGTAGAAGGAAGAGTACAACCAATTGATCGATTTGTTGTCACTCATCCAGCTTGAGTTCCATCCTCATCGCATCCAGCATCAACAATCCAGCAACATCATAGTACATGCACAACACCTTCAAGAGTTTATATCTCACCAGCATAACTCTACTTAACACAAATTCTTTCTCTCTTGTGTGTTATGTTTAGTGCTCTATTTATAAGTAGATGAAGGTAGTTTGATATTAATGAATCATTGAATGACTTTCCTAAAAATGGATGAAGAGGTTTCCTTTTTCATGGGAATAGGAGGATAAGAGGTTTAATGACTTCATGGGTTCCAAACTTGAGGCTATCAGATGAGGTGAAAGTTGGAACAAGTTCTAGAAGTCATTGGAAGTTGGGAAGATTACCGGAATCCAATGAACAATTCGCTCCTAGATGACCAACGCACTCCAAAGTGGGCTTATACCTTGTTTGGGAGTATATGCTCTGCAAAGCAATTACAACTGTCTAGGGGTGCATTGATGGCTCAATGGGTCACTTCAACTGGTATCTAAGCAATGAAACTTTCATAAAGTAAGACCATCAATGGAATGACTTGTGGGCATGTAGAAACCAATTTAGAGTATGATAAACCCTAATGAATACTGATCTGTGTTTTGGGATGATGCCCAAATTGACTTGTAACAGCTACCCTATAAAGAATGAATTCAAAAATGATAATTTTCAGTGATTTTCTTTACGACGTGATGAGGAGGAACCGAAGTGGACAACGACCTGCATCAATTACAGTACATTACATCATGATATTTGTTCATCTTGTACATGAATTGCTGATGGAGGCATATCCCATACTCAACACATAAACTATCATAACATCAGAAGGTCGTCTACAAATATAGGTTGTCTACAAATATACACCCATGATAGGATGACCATCTCAGTAATGATCATCACACGAATTATCTGGTACTTCTCCTGAAATTGCAGCTCGGATGGATGAAACTAGATTCGGGGTCTTCTATCTCGTTCATTCAATCACTCAAAGTACAATTCTAACCATGCAAATATATGATCTGATGTCGAACATGGGACGACACCGTCTGATTACCAGCCAATGATGTGAGCCATTAACAGATGCGAGAGAAACCATCATTGATGATAATGGCTCTCAAGGTACTACAGTACATTCTGCATGGCGTGAATATATGATTTCATTTAGAACACCATACAAAGTCTTTCGGTTAAAGGCCTCTGATTTCAACATGTCGTCGGAAGAGAGAAACATGTCGTTGATGTAAGAAAGTTCCAAGGTACTGAAAGGTTGTTTCTAAGTCAACTTCCTGGATGATGAGCTGATGTCAACAAGAAGCAACTCATCGCAGGAGGGCATTGATGCTTCCCACATCAATGACATGAAACGAGAGTAATGATTTTGGAGACAGAATGTGACTAATGAAGCAATGTCATGGATGTTGATCATGAAATGAAGGTTTATGAGTATTGCAAAGGATGAGGAATAATTGAGTGACTTCTCTTGAAAATATCGGCGACACTGAATGAATTGGTAGAATTTGACCCAAAACCAAGGTGATGGATGGTATGTTAAACCATAGGTATGATAAACCTTTAAGCAGATTACCTAACCCAAAAATCACAGAGATGAAGTGAATAAGTGCCATGTTCAAGAGCGACATGCTACCATAAAGTGTTTTATCCCTTTCCAATTTTTCCCAGTCATTGCTGACCAATACCTCTTTATTTTTTAACAAGCTTGAGGAGGCTAACATATACTTGATGTATAATTCCACCCTTCGGGTGAATCCCTCGCTATTTGATGCTTTAACGAGTCTAGCAAAGGTGAAACTCGATCTTGTCATGATGGACAATTCCGTCGCTATTTGATGTTTTAACAAGTCTAACGACAGTGAAAATCGATCCTTTTTCATGTTTAGAGAGTTTGAAAAAGGGACGAAAATAAAACTCTACAAGTTCTTTTTCGTATTATAGTCCCTCAAATACGAAAAAGTATAAAATAATATTTGAGAGAACCTCCTAGTCATGTTCAACTAAGGTTTTCCTTTTTTGTAATCATAATCTATCTCAGTCCGGAAAAGGGTTAAACTTATACTGAGTATATGTCATTTCAATTTCTTTAACGAGCTCGAAAAGACAAGCGCTCGACAATATTTTCATATTTTGAGAGTCTGACAAGAGCTGAAAGAAAAATGCAGGGGGTTCCCTTTTCACATTTAACAAAGCTCGAAAAAGAGATAAAAATTCACTTTGAATTCCTTTTTGATGTTTAGCGAAGCTTGAAAAAAGAGGATAAAAGTATGCTTTGAATTCTTTTTTCATGTTTAACAAAGCTCGAAAAAGAGATAAAACTATGCTTAGTAAGGTCACCGGCTTTCAATTTAATTTACGTGTAGGAAAAGACGGAAAGAACTCAGAATTTTCATGTTTTTACGAGAATGAAAAGAACAGAAAAATAAGCTGGGGATTTTCATGAGTTTAAAGAGTCTTGAAAATAATAACCGAAATGGACTCGAAATAGGTTTCATTTTTACACAAGCTTGAAACATAGGAAAACTATGCTTGAGAGCGGTTTCATTTTTACACAAGCTTGAAATAGAGAAAACTATGCTTGAGAGATTGGTTTCATTTTTACACAATATTGAAACAAAGAAAACTATGCTTGAGATATTGGTTTCATTTTTACACAAGCTTGAAACAAAGGAAACTGTGCTTGAGATCGGTTTCATTTTTACACAAGCTTGAAACAGAAAAAACTATGCTTGAGATTGGTTTCGTTTTTACACAAGCTTGAAACAAAGGGAAATATACTTAAGATAAGTTCAATGCCCCCAAGCATAACCTTCATAGGAATAGGGAACATGCACCCCTAGCTTCATTTCATTCACCTAATAGCTGGATGGAATGAAGGTTCATTTATGAGGTCAAGTGAAAGGTTCGACTCAATAAGGAGAGGATTTGTTTCAATTTTTAACAAGCTTGACACAGGAAAATAACTATGCTCATGGGAACATGTTTCATTTAACGAGGTCGACAAAGGAAAATATCTATCCTCAAGGGAAAATGTTTCATTTAACGAGGCTGACACAGTAAAAGAACTATCCTCATAACCTGATTCATTTTTTTAACGAGGTTTAGACAATAAAAGAACCATCCTCATGACCTGATTCATTTTTTTAACAAGGTTGACAAAGTAAAAGAACCATCTTCATGATCTAATTCATTTTTTTAACGAGATTGACACAGTAAAATAACTATCCTCATTGACCTTGTTTCATTTAACGAGATTGACACAAGAAAAGGGACTATGCTCAATATCTGATTTATTTTTAAATGAGGTTGACATAGTAAAAGAACTATCCTCGTGACCTTGTTTCATTTAACCAGCTTGACACATGAAAAGGAAATATGCTCAAAATCAGATTCATTTTTTAACGAGGTTGACACAGTAATAGAACTATCCTCAATTACATCAGGTTAGGGGCATGTATTCTTCCTGGGGTATTTCCTCAAAGGAAGTCAAACCAGGTGGAAGTACTTCACCGTTAGGCCAGAGATAAATTTCAGGTGGTAAACTCTGTGGTAGAGAGGAAGACTCGATGGTTATGAATGGCTGAGGATGAGATGGTTGCATGGGAACAACTTCTTGTTGTTCAACTTCGAGATCAAATTCCTGATCGAATTCCAGTTGAACAAGTTTGGGTTCTGGATTTACTGTTTCATTGGATTGAATTTTAGTGTCATCAGGTAATTGTGAGGGTTCTATCTCGACAGTAGCAGATAAACCGGGATCAGTCGAAATGACTCGAGACTCCATACTTAAAGGATCAGATGATTCTGGTAAATTAGATGAAATACCAGAGGTACCAGATTCGATAGGACAAGCATGCCTTCGTCTACTAGGTGTAGCTTCCAGTGACAAAGGTGGCTTACTTTCTGTCCTACGCGAACAACGGGGAAAGGGTTTATCTTCTTCTACTATTGATGATTGATTTTAAACAAAAAAAAATAAAGAAATAGAGGGTAGTGCTAGGAAAAAGGTTTACCAAACAACTATGAACTTCAATATACTACCCCAGTAAACCAAGGACTTATTGTACATGTATAAAATCTCCGTGAATGTTGTGTTCAGTGTATCATAGGTACAAGGCGGCCGACTCGGTTACCTATGGATGGTAAGCAACCTAAAGTTTTCCTCCAAAATATACGTGAAGGTAACATGGTGGCCCAATCCGTATTAGCGTTGTCTAATGCAAAACGCCATAGTGAGAGCATCCCCTTATACTTTTCATAAAGAACACTGCCTGATATTCCTGAAAGTATGTGGACGAGCTCCGATATACTTACATACATGGAATGAGGTATCACACTAGGAATGTATCGCAGATAATTAACGACATCAGCTATGTTTAACGACGCGGGAACATGTCTGTAGCCTAGACCTCTAAATGTTATCGTTAACGTTACAATGCTTCCTTAGATTAATTGATGTAAATTTTACGTTGATCTTTCTTATAAGGTTGTCTCTCTGGTTCACCGCGATATGTCTTGAAATTCCTAGAATGAAATAAATATGATAAGAATTATTTTCGATTCAAATTCAACAATGAAAACCTAAGCTACAACGGATAGACAAATCAGATTGTAAGCAAACATCAATGAGCACATCTAAATGCAAATTCCCTAACTATTCCCATGCATCACTCACAAACCTTATATGAAAAATGCATGATTTTCTTTTCAATTTCTTTTAAGTTTAGATGAATGAAAAAGAAACTATGATGCATAAAAAATCACTCAAAACATTCAAGAGAAACGAAGACTAGAATGACAATTCCTCATTCCGAAAATAATGAATTGATCAAATGTAATTTAACTTTGGAAATATTCAACAATTGCAAAGAAAACACAAAGAAACATTGATCAAACAAATCCAAAGTGAGGCAAGAAGATTAAAGGAATACTGGTCTCTAGAGGCAATCAGTCACTGAAAACTTCAGCAAGTAAACACTAACATGAATTGGCAAAAGACAAAACAGATAGATTTTGGTTGGTCACAGGGGCAATGCACCCCTGAGTGGGAGACAGGGTGTTGCAGAGCACTGTCCCTAAGCCAACAATGTTATGCAGACCATTGTGTCAAGACCAACAGTGCATTGGTACCAGAGGATTCTCTAAAAAAGAAAGAAAACACACTACTTTTGCTAAGACACATTCAAATGACTGAAAATAAGCAAGTAAATTATACTAGATGTTGATGGCCAAGGAAAAAACCACCAGGAACGATCTGTCGTCCCCAGTATGGTCACCAATTTGTCTCACAGAAATACAAACCTACGAATAAGTATGCTTTCCCTAAGTGTGGTGGCTCACTTAGAACAACAGAAATAAAGATATTTGACCTTTTCCTTAAAATGAATAGATAAAGGGAGAGAAACCTACTTGTAATTTGTTCTCTTTCCCTCGCATCCCTACGTCGCTTTCATCTCTCTCAATCCAACTTAAATTGCTTGATTGATACCTGCAATGGAAAACAAAAGACATAAAACAACATAAAGGAAATACAATCTATTCAAGTTAAACAAATTGAATCGATTAAACTCATTAATACACATATAACATCATTGACATGTGCATTATGAAAGGAAAAAATGTCTTTATTATGAAGTAGAAGGAAGAGTACAATTAGTTGATCGATTCGCTGTCACTCATCCAAATTCAATTCCACCCTCATCACATCCAACATCAACAATCTAGCAGCATCACAACACATGCACAACACCTTCAAGAGTTGATATCTCACCAACATAACTCTACTTAACACAAATTATTTCTCTCTTGTGCACCATGTTCAGTGCTCTATTTATAAGTAGATGAAGGTAGTTTGATATTAATTAATCATTTAATGGATTTTCTAAAAATGGATGAAAATGTTTCCTTGTTCATGGGAATAGGAGCATAAGAGGTTTAATGACTTCATGGGTTCCAAATTTGAGGTTGTCAGATGAGGTGAAAGCTAGAACAACTTCTAGAAGTCAGTAGAAGTTGGGAAGATTCTCGGAATCCAATGAAAAATTCGCTCCCAGTTGACCAACACACTCCAAAGTGGGCCAAGATCCTCTGCAACGTAGCCTTTCTTGGGAGTAGATGCTCTGCAAAGCAACTACAACTATCTAGCGGTGCATTGATGGCTCAATGGGGCTCTTCAACTGGAATCTAAGGAATGAAAATTTCATAAAGGAATACCATCAATGGAATGATTTGTTTAGGGCATGTAGCAATCAATTTAGAGTATAATAGACCCTAATGAATATTGATCTATGTTTTGGGATGATGCCCAAATTGACCTATAACATTTATGATATGATCTCTTTCATCCTTTGATATTTTCATGATCTTCCTGAAAATGTAACATGACAATAAACTATTTAATTTTTATATTGATATATGAAAATTAAGTATAACAAAAGTGATATTTATAAACAATTTCTTTGTATTAATATATACATATAATTCCAAAAAAAAATTAAAGGAATATTACTTTTTCAATCCTTCTTTTTTCTTGTTGTACGTTTTTGCTATTAAAATTCTGACATGTCTCATTGACCAATTCACTAGAAACTCGTCCTGTACTTTAAATAAAATTTGGTTCTTGGAATCATTGGATTATTTTTTGTATTGTAAGTGGAAAGAATGTCTATAAATTCTTTCCACTTGATCCCTCAAAGATTTGTAAAAGTTTTTCCCCCTTTCATTAACCTCCAACACCACTCCAGATGAGCTAAGGAGCAATTCATTTTCATTTGCATGCTCTATTTTTTTTATTTTCTTAGAACAACATTCCTTTTCTTTGTTGTTGGTACTTGTAGAACATTAAACATATCTGAATTAATAGATTGTTTGAAACATGTTATCTAATATTTTTAAGTATATTATTAATGAAAATTCAAAAAAGAAACTCATATTGGATCGATAGTATTTTTTCATTCACCTGATTCATCCTTCTGCAATTTTTCCATCAAGCTTTTACGGTCTTCTCGTCTTAGATCAGAAATAATCTTATTGATCTTCATCATTTTGTGGTTCTGTGTGATACAGACTAAACAATACATATTAGTTAAACTTACATATAGTCCAAAAATAATAATTTTGGTAAATAATTTACAAATAACATGTATTTTTTGCTTTTCTAGATGTGCTATCAGTATTTTTGTTACTTGAACTCTTGTTAGCCATTTCTTTATCAATATGAAACCTATACCATTTATTAATATATTTTATAAATAAATCACGTACTTTTCAGGTAAAAAAAAAATCAAGAAAATGGGGCGCCTTTCGCAACTTATGCACCGAATGTGGTGTGATAGGTTCTTATAAACGCACTGCCAATATAGTAGAAACATCGTACGGTGCTCTTTGTCAACAAGGAGACCCAGTGTGTTATATTAATACCAGAGTACCAATTAACATAAACATAAATTAATAAAAATATATTTTTATCAAACAATTTTTTTTGTCAGTACGCGCCTGGTGCGCTTTACTACAATCGCGCACTAGTGCGCTATTTTAAACTGTGCACACCGATTAAAAAAAAAGTTATTTTTTAAAAAATCGCCGACTGTAATTTTCCTATATATATAGTAATACAGACCCTATAAATCTAAAAAGAAAAGCCCCAATTTTGAAGTCACATAAACAAGAAGAAGCAAGGGTTTAACGTAAGAATGGATTTTTTTTGTTTTTTTTCTTCTTCTGAATTTTAATTAAAAGTAAATATGAATAGAGATTGTAAATGATTTTATTAGTAAAATGCACAGTAAAATTTAACAATTTTACTATACCACAGGGTTTTTGTGTGAATCACTAAATGTTTCAAATTCGGATTCTCTGAACAATGTTGTTTTTTGAAAGTATTTTGCTGCTCCACAGTGCTGTTGTGCTCTCTTGCTCCAGGTTTGTCTCTCGTGTAAAAACCTCCCTGAAACATTTTGAAAAAATAATTAAATAATGAATAGCTTTTACTATTTAAAGAACCATTTATGAAATTAGATTTTTGAAAATCATTTTCCGCCCATTTTTCAATTTACCGCTTTTTTTTTCAGTTCAAAAAAATAAGTTTCATTTTTTTTCCTGATATTCGGTGTGTTTGTTAACTAACAGCACCGGTGCATGTGTTAATAAAACCAGACTAGTGCAGTTAATAGTACATTAACACCGATAACAATAAGTCCTTTTTTAAGGCACCGGAATTACTTTTAGGTATGTACACCAAAATTTATTGTTGATTTTTCTCAAATGCAGGGAGAAAATCTCATAATTATATTGTTAGACTCCTATACCAATAGGTGTCATTTTTCATGATTGTCTTGATTAAACTATGGAATATGTTCAAACCTTTTTCTTGAGCAAAGGTGTTCCATATTCTTAAAAAAACCAAAAAATCAAAAAATGTAAAAAATGTAAAGAGGGTATACCCTAAAAGAAAAATCAAAGGGTAAGAAAAATAAATTGGTCAAGAAAATGAAAGAAATGAACCCCAAGCAAAAAATAGACCAAGGAAAGTGTGCAAATCCAAATGCCACTACTATTTCATTTTTGTAATAAAGCAATTGTGTGCAGCTTGTCAAAACTTTTGCCACAATTTATGAAGAGTCAAATTGTTTAAACCTGACCCATTCATGTTTCAATTTCATGTTGTAGAATAGAGAATAAATATCTAGCCAAACAGTTTAATCTTGGCAGATAAGTAGATAGGTAGAGTTAATAAAAGGTGCTCAACATTTTAATCTGAGCCCTTGGATGTAATAAGGGTAGAATTAGATAGATTTGCCTTGTAAAAGAAAAGAAAGTCGATAAGGGTTTGCCAGTCTAAGTGCACCCTAATAAAGAAGAGAAAATGGTAGTGTCAAGTAGATAGGGTAGGTAGATGGTGTTGCAAAGTTTTATGTGATGAATGATGATACTAAATATATTTAATCTTTTACCTTCATCACAAGTACTGAAGCAGAAAATACACTGGAAAATTCATAGAAAGCAAAGTCAAAATCATTAACTTCCCACATCACTTTCTCCCTAATATTTTTACTAATTTCCCCAAAGTGCTAAGGTATTTGGAGATCAAAGGGGCTCAAGGCATTTCCTTGACTTTTGGAGGGACCGGACCCTTGGCCTAATGATCAAAAAGACCTAAGTACTTGAAGTTGTTTATCATTATAATCATTCACCTTTTCCTAAGTAAAATCCAATTTTACTTAGGGAAATCATGCAAAATTCCACAATAAACCCTCAACATCACTTGCTATTCTATGTTTAAGTGTTGAAATTGAGATGATGTAATTTACTTCAAAAATCTTCACTTTCTTAGATTTGCAAAATGTTTTGAGTTTACCTTGTCCTTTGTCATATTAACTTTTGATGTATTTATTAAATCCCTAGTAAAAAGACCTTATCCTATAGTACTTAACTCCTTTTATCTAATATCCCAAAAACCTATCTATTATGATTTTAACCAAAGTATTTATTTCCCATGCATTCATAAAAAACCCACATTATGTGCCCTTTGGTTAAAATATATCATTATATAATATTCCCGCCCCTATGGTAATTCAATCATATTGGTTTATTTATCATATAATAAAATATACAAAATACGAAGTTTAAACATAAATTTAAAACAAAAAATAAATAAAACCCCGAATCTCCGTCACCCCGACCCTTCGTAAATCAATGGGATTAATTAATTATTTGGATTAATTAATAACCGATATCTCCACCAATCAGACACCTCCCGGAATGATTAATTAACCACTAATTACGTCGGGCCCGCGCGTTAACTCCCCTGCCATCTCTCCGTCTTGTCATCCGTCCGATCTCCTGCTACAAGATCTACGGCCAGCATTCATTCCGCTAGCCTTCCAACATCTGAACGATAACCCGCGGGGGCACGGTGGTTTGAAATCGTCCACCGGCCACGTGTTGACTTCTAAATGGAATCGCTGCTCCCCCGTTTAAAACCGCCATTGCCCATAAGCGGTGCGGAAATTACCGCTTACCGCCCGACCCCTGCCACATGTCATCCCGTACCTCAATGACGTCATTCCTCGATAAAATCAAAATCCACTTTGACTTGTAAATAAAACAAAAAATCGCGTTTTTCTGTCATTTTCATTGCTGAAAGCAACTGCGCCTTCCACTGCGAAATTCAAAATTTCACTGAAAATTACTGTTCTATCCAATTTCGCTCGAGAATTCCGCCGGACCAGTGTTCAAGCATCTTCTTGCCACCACTTGATACCTGTTAAATCCCAGTTTGCCTCCGAAAACAGGTATTTATTCTATTGTGTTCCGAACCTTAAAAGAAACTCTGTGTTCCTTGTTTTTCCACTGGATCTGTGTTAAAATCTTATCGCTAAGATCATTCCCTGATTTTTAAAACTGTGAATTTTTCCCCCATACCTGCAACTGTGCCATTTTCCCTCATTAAAACTAAAATCACGTCATTTCTGTGAAGAAAACCCAGAAACTTCCATTTTGAACACACAAGAATCAAAATGGAAGCTCCGGCAGCCCTGAATGTGACCCCGTTGAATGCCCCTCACAGAGAGTTAGAATACTTACCATTAGTGGATAAAGACTTCCAAATTAAAGACTTAAGTTTCGATGAAAATCCTCTTCGAAGTTATTGTCGCTGCAGAGACGATTATTCGAAGGGTCTCGATGTCATTGGACTGTGGGAATCCAATTTCCCTAGATATCTTATCCCCTCAGTCTATGTTTTCCCAGAAATTATCCACTACTGTCACTCCAACTATGATTCAACTCAAAGGGCAGTGTTGTCTCCTGACCAGAATATCCTTTTTCCCATCACTCCTCAAGCTATCAATAAAATGCTCCATTTTGAACCTGACCAAGAGCTCACCCCTTTGTCCATGGAAGAACTCCTTGAAAATTCTGCCCAACTGTCCCCAGAGAAACTAAAATGCATTTGCCAGACTTTTATGTTGCCTGAACATCAACCTAAGGGGTCCCCTCCATATGGTTTTTCTTAGTTTAATAATTTAGGCAGACTCATCCTGAACATGATATCCTTTGTCATGGGTTTCAATACAAGTGAATATGTTGATGAAATAACCCTGGTGTTGATGTCTATCTTTACCCCTGGGCAACCTCCTGTAGTAAAATATGACTTTGCATCCTTCATTTCCAATAAAATCCATGACCAGTTCATGAGGCTAGATAATGAAAAAGTGTTTAAATATTCCTCAGTAATTTATCATCTCCTCATCTATTATCAATCAGAGAAGTTCCCTTTTCCTGTTAAAAATCTTGATGCCAAAGGAAACCCTAGATCAGTTATTTTCTGGTCTGCCATAATTCATTCTTCCTATGAAACTCCCTATTCTTATGCTGAGTTCATCGATATTTTTGTATATCCTGCAAATACCTTGTTGACAGGAATTCCCCCTCCAAGGCTCAGTAATGAGATTAAGAAAAATTTTCAGCTTTCAAGGACATATAAAGTTGGGGACTGGTATTTATATCAAAATCATTCAGTCATTAGGATATATGGATGTGAATTGCATCCATTCAAATTGCCAAAATATGTGCCTATGAGACTTTTTGCCTTGGAATATTTCACGCAAATGAATAATTCTGATATGATTCATTTTTGTAGTGTAAAAAAGAAAGCCCAACTCAGGATCAAAAGTCAATTAGGTCCCTTCATATGCAACTCTAGGGATGCTGAGCGAGAAGCAGAGGATATACTACAAAAATGTTGCAAGTTTCAAAGGAGTTTCCATTGGGTTCCTTATGATCCATTTGGTTTTATCTGTGAGAAAAGAATGAAGAACAAATCATCCCCATATATTCACCACAGGGTCCCTGAAATAGAACAATATGCTAACCAAGATGAATGGGTGGAAGGAACACTAGTTGAGCAAGATAATGAAGAAGACAATAGATACAAAATCATAAAAGATCTTGAGAAAGAGTTTGACCTAGAATCTTTTGGTCAAGTGCAGGTACCTCAAATTGGCACCTCTTCAGCAGGAAATCTCCAACAAGGGTTACAGGAAGAGAGTCTATCAATTGCAGTAGAGTCTAAAGGTAAAGGGAAAGAACCTGAAATACAAGTCATTGAAACATTCGTCATGGCAGAGAAACCTCAAACCTCCAGGGCACCAGATCAGACACAGGTTTCTCCTACTCAAGTAAATCATCCTGAAGTTTCAGAATTGCAAACTCCATCCAATATGGAAATAGGCAAGAAAAGACAGGCTCCAGATCCTACTCCTCCCAAAGCATCCTCAGAGCTACAACAAGCTAAAAAGCAGAAACCCGATCCACTTCCAGATGTGGAAATCATTGATGAGATGTTTGATGATGAAAGAGAAGATAGTCAACTAACTGGCACAGTTAGTGAAACAAACACAGGCCACAAAGGAAAAGCATTGCAAAAGTAGTTGAGTACTGAAGTTTCTTCTTTTAAGCCACCAAAAACAGACACAGGTGATATAAAGAGAACTTTCATTAATATAAAGGCAAAGAATGAACCACTGAGAATGAAGGTATATGATCAATATCTGAAAATGGCTCCACATAATCAGGAAAGATTAATGTCAGCATTTGACATTCAACAAGGAAAAATGATGATGAGCCATTTCAAATCCAAAGTACCAAAGCCCATGACAGCATCTGATTATATTAGGGCCAATTTTGAGGTCCTGGCAAAAGACATTCATCCCCTGGACCAGATAGAGTTGCATAAACAAACTGGGGAAATGGTATATTCCACTCTTACTGATAAGGCCATGTCAGCCCTTAGGCTGCAAGATTCTTTAAATAACACAAACACCCAATTGCAAATTGAGAAGGCCTCTTCTCAGGAAAAAGACAACAGAATAAAGTCTCTGGAAGACATAATCATCAGTTTGGGTCACAACCCCAAAGATATCAAAAGCATTGAGGCACTAATAAAAAATAAAGATGATGATATAGCTGCACTGAGAAAGCAGCTGAAATTTCCAGTCTCAAGACATCCCCAGACACAAGAAGTTTTGAAGGAAAATTCACAGGAAGAAATAATGGAGTTGCTCTTAAAAATGACTGAGCAACTGAGCGAAACAGAGAAAGAATTGGAACAATATTTACAAGAAAAAGAGGCTATCATGTAGACATCCATCACAGAAGCTACTACAACTACAGGTACCACAACAGCAGATCAACAAACAGAATCAGCACAGGTAGACACTTCTGGTTTAAGTTCTGATGAACTGGTAAACCAAATGGAAAGTTTAAAACTCAGAGTCACAGAACTTCAAACCACAAAATTACAGCTAGTGAATTTGGAGCAGAAATATGATGTGTCTAAAAGAACTGTTGCTGATAATACCAAGGAAATTAAAAGATTGGAAAAATTGGTTAAGGCTTTAGAAAAAGATCTTTCATTAGAAAAGCCTTTGAGAGAAATAAATGAAATTCTTTGGGATAATATAATTGAGTCAATAAAAAGTATTTGGTCTTTTGTTCAAACAATCTTTGAACAAAATGACTTGATCAAAGTAGCTCAGGAAGAAATAGCCAAAACAAGAGATGAATTAAAGGGCAGACCTGAGCAAGCCAATCAACTTATACAGTTTCTGAACACCCGGACTAAGCAACAGCTTTCAGAGTTAGGAATTGATGACAGGACAGGCACTATCTTAGAAACAAAAAGAGTTTTTACCAAAAGAACTCTTATGCAGAATTTGGAAAGGAAGTGCTCAGATATGCTAGAAGAAATCAATGCTTTTAAAGGGAAATTTCAGGTTTTATTAGACAATGGGTTACCCAGTCCTATGCTAGCAGGTGACAAGATAATGGACCTGGAAACCTATGTTACTAAAATAGACATACATGCTCATAACACAATTGTTATTTCTATCAATGCATCACAAGAAACATTGCCAACAGGGAGGAATCTCTATGATAGATTGAAGAATTTGTTTCATCTGGAGCATGAAATAAAGTATTTGTTCCCTAGTCTGCCCACTTTTTACAGATACACAGAGGCCGATGAGACATTGAGAAAACTTAAAAGAACCGTAATAGCAGAAGATCAATGGTGGGAAGACTTATTGGAAATTTTGTAAAATTTATCTTCAGGCAGAGAAATTTGTCTTTTACCATCATGTGAAGGATAAAATAGTGAGCACAGGTTAAAGAGTATCAGTTGAACAGGTTAAAGAGTATCCGTAGAAACAAAGAGTATCAGACAAGAAAAGGAATTACTCAAAGGGACAGCATCGAGCCCTATTATAGAACCTGCCTCCAGCACATCCGCAAAATGAGGAAACAACACACCAGCAGTTACATTTTATTCCATATACGAGACTATCTGTCTCCTTTTTTATTGTAAACTTGTTTATTAGTCACCCTAAATTAAGGGCTAAGTTAGTGTGAGATATTTTCAATCATTTGTTGTATAAATAAACCCTCAAAGAGAGTATTGAGGGTGGATTCTACTACTTCGCTGTGACATTGATGTTTTTGGAATAAAAGCGTTTTGGAGAAATTTATTTGTGGCTTACTAGATGACAATTTGAAGCTCAGGACTTTTTGCAGGATTCATGTGTCGGACTGCAGTTCAATAAGTCTTTCTATCCTATGTCTTAAGTTTTATATTTGTTTATAATATCATTGTGTCCATTTCTGAATACTTGACATAAAAGAATAACTCAGAATTTACTTAATTGTACTCTGAGTTCAGTTGTGATTATTCTAAATGTTTTCCTCTAAATTAGTTATAAGCAACGAATTCTTAATTGCTCTTGCTTCGCTAATTTAAAAATTTTGATTACTATAGTAAAAAATTCTTCACTGCTATTTATTTGTAATCATTTCATTTCTTTCTTTTGAACATGGTGAAAGATTCTTAACTGCCTTTCATCCCTTCAAACCCATTCCATCCACTTTAAATTTTAAGGATTGTTCTCTTTTTGGCTATCTTGCCCTGCAAAGCCATCTTGTGTGTAGAATAGAAATCCAGTAAAGCCATCCTTTGACTCCATAGCCCAATGGCCTGAAAATATTCAACCTTGCCCTTAGTTGGCAAATTTCACCATTTTCAAACAAACTCTTGGATCTATAACTAGCCTAAAACTTTCTAAGAACAAAGATAAATCATAAAGAGAGAGCCCTCTCTGGATGCAGATTGGCTAGATTCTGCATCTGAAGGTTGGTTTGTGGTTACCTCGGGTATACTTTCCTTTTCTTACAACTTCAAGGAAAACCTGAGTGATAACATATATCAAATGGATAATTCTTCGAAATCCAGCTCATTCCATAATATTTCTCAAAGTCCATCGCAGAGTTCTCCCTATCCATCTCCACGCGTAATTACTTCAGATTTTATTTATATTTTCATTATCTAATTGAATTTATTTTTTGTATCCATGTCAATCAGCTGAATAAATTTAATGTATACAAATTTGTAGGTTCATGCAGATTCAAAATCAATTTCAGATGCACAAAATATTAAAAAAGTTCCAAAACGTCAGAAGTTCTTATTAGGAGCAACATACCACAAGGCACCGTTGGTAGATGAAATTGGACAGTCGCTTCACCCTGCCAATTGTAACATGCCATCTTCTAGCCATAATCCTGGGACAATGATGGTGATAATAATTTTTTGTTATAATGTAATTATTTCAACGTCAAACCAATTAATCATGCATTGACGTGCTTACTAATTGATATCATCGATTTTGTACTAATCACATTCAAATATATTTTTTGAAATAATTAAGATTCTAGTGATTATTGCCGACCTACCTACCATCTTTTGTTGCACCCCACAATAATGTCAAATCGAGAGAAGGTTGAATTAAGAGAAAAAATTGGAGAGGAATGATACCAAGAATGGTTGAATCAACAACCTATTCAGTTCCCACTACGTCTAGATTCACCAATTAGGAATGACTACAACAATAGTAATTATTCACAATATGGCAATGGAGGCAATCAAATAGAGTTTGGTATGGATGATTACTTAAGGGATACGACTGCCATGGAGACAATGTTGTTAAATGCATTCCATAATGATGATTAGCTAGGGGATGATGCTCATATCGCTGGTACCTTTTTCGAATGCCTTCAATTTTCTTCTACCACCCCTCTCTTTGGACTTGGTGGTCAGTCAAAGCCTACCTAGTTGGAGACAACGATGTTACTGTACAACTTGAAAGAAAATTTTGGCTTGTCCAATGCATGTTTCTCGGAAATTTTGAGGTAATTGACTATCAAGTCCCTTATCTTTTGAGAAATATAATCACACGATCAACATTACAAATGGTCAATTTTATTAACGTTAGTAATTATCAAACTTAATGTACATTTAATATTTTCCGTGACCAACTACAGCTTATTCAAAGATAAGGTTCTTCTAAGTGATAATGTCTTGCCCGGTAACTGAGAATAAGCAAAGAAATTGTTGAGAATGTTGGGTGTTGAGTACATATCATATCATACATGTCCAAATGATTGTATTCTATATAGAGGATAATATGCAGACAAAGATATATGTTCGAAATGTGGGCATGACAGGTATGATAAATAAAAAAAGAAGGGTAAATCACGTGGTCCTCCTTTTAAGATATTGAGTCACGTGCCTATAATCCCAAGGATTCAAAGGCTCTTTCGTTGCAAAGAATTAGCAATGTTGCAGGGATGACATGCTTCACACAGAAGTGAGTTTGGATTTATGCGAATACCAATAGATTCAATATCCATGAATCATATAGAGGATACATGGCCTGAAAAATTCAAGGATGAAGTACGAAGTCTACGACTCAGCATAGCCATGGATGGCATCAACCCATACTCCCTCTAGAACACCAACTATTCTATTTGGCCTGTAGTAGTGATCAATAAGAATATCCCCCCATGGTTGTCCGTGAAGAATGAACATCTTATGTTGGCTCTCATAGTCCCTGGTAGAAGATAAGTGTAGAATATGGATGTCTACTTACAACCACTAGTAGATGAATTGAAGGAATTATGGGATGGGATAAATGTATACAATGTATTAAGATCCATTGTGACAGAGAGGAGTTTTACATTGTATGGTATCTGTGCTTACACGACACATGATTATCCAAGCTTAGGAGTTTTCTCTAGTAAATTACATGTTTATTGATTTTTTTATATGTAGTACGTAAGAATATTCTTTCACATATTAATTATTTAATTCGTTTTAATTGTTATGTTCTTCATGATATTCTTTAACTTGCCATGCATATTGTATACAATAATTTCATAGGTCTTGTAACAAAAAGGTATTATGGATGTAAATTTTTTGGACCTTCTCTAAAAGCTAGATGCTCCAACGCCCTATGAAAGCTAGTGTATGATCGCTCCAGGGTATTCCTCCCAGAATAACACCCTTATAGAAGAGAAACATCCACTTTTAATGGTAAACAAGAGAGAACCCAAAGGCCTCCTATAACAACACCAGTTGAATGGCTTAGAGCATATGAGAGATAGAAGGAGGAGGAATTCATAGAAATTTTTGATTCAAATGGGGAGCCTATGCTTGATGTGTTAGTATCAGTATTTGCATCCTTCCACCAATGATCAAAATTAACTCTTTCATGTCATTCTAGGGGTCCCACTCATAATTTTTTTTATCATTCCACTAGGTCACACAAAAAAAATTGTCACTTGGTGTAAATTTTCATTAAAGTTCACTCTTTTCATAAATGTCATTTCATCACTTGCTGGATCTCTTTGTCACTTGTTGAGTGTTCATTCTTTCATGAGATTACATCACCTATTCAGTCATGTCATCATGAATTCCAGCCAGTCAAGGTTCCCATTAGGTTCTAGGGTTTTCAAGGTCTAATAACATACCATTTCCATTACATAAGACCAGCAAGTAAGAGAGTGATCAAATAACTTCTCTTTACCATGTAAATATGATTTGTAAGGAGTAATTTTTATTTCAAGATGTAATTTTGATTTCAATATGTAATTTTGATTTTTCATTATGTAATTTTATGTCACTCAATTTGTAATAAGTTCATGGCTCCCAAGCTGCCAACTCAAAGTTCCATATGCCAAAGCAGCCAAAGCATTAATATGTCAAAGTTTAAAGTGTCTCAATCCATCAAATGATCAATTGTCAAAGAATGAAGTCATAGTGAAAGGGTATGGTTTCAAAGTTTAAAGATGATTGTGAACAAGGTAAAGTGAGTCCCAAGGCTCAAAACATCAAATCCATCAAGTGTAAAGCTCATCAAAACATCAAATTCACTCTTATTTGTCCCTCACAAAATCGAGCCACCACTTCCATAGCTTGAATTTCCAGTTTGAAGGGAAAAAGAGTGATTTATTTGGTGGCGTTGTGCTCCTGGGCAAGAGGCATTGCACTTTTGTAACTAGCGTTGCGCATCTGCTATGTGTGATGCGCTCCTGGTAGAGAGGACACTGCGCTCCTCCCAAAGGCATTGCACTTTTGGCCTTTTTGCTCAGCAAGCTCCAAATTTCATCGAAATTGCTTCTAATCTCTAGAAAAGGTTCTCACGGTCTCTTAACAAGTAAGTAAGGTATAATTGGCACCTCATTGCATTTTTCAAGGGTAGTTTTCATGGTGTTTAAGTTTTCATGCAAAATTTGGAGTTTGTCTTGTTAAAAATCCTAATCCCATTCCTTCATTCTCAATTTTATTCCATAAGACTTCACATTTCCTTCCCACATCACAATGAAACCCATCCCTAGCCCTACATTACTATATCTCTTTCCCTAAATCCCTTTTCCCATAAACCCTAAGCCCTAGGAATTTCAATTTATTAGGCACCCATTACCATCAAACCTGTAATAAAATTACCATTCCCCATTCCCTAAAACATTTAACCCCCCACCACCTCACTAAGTTTACTAACCCCTTCCCTTATCTTCCTAATTTTTCGTAACCCATTCCCCACTCCCTAAACCTATCCCCACTCCCATTTCCTCATCCCTAGGGTTTCTAGACCAAAATACAATGGAGGAGGAAAACAGAGACTATATGGAGGAAGAATAGAGGGAAGAGAGAAGGCCACATAAGGGAGGAAGTATTCTTAGACTTGAGCCCACCAACACCAAAGAACTAATGGCTTCTCCCATGACTGTCACTTGTTTCAAGCATGTAGGATGCTTCGATTTTTGTGAAAAGATACAAAGAGTCCAACACCACCCTCTTTTGAGTAGACTTTTCATATCAAAACTTCAGGATAATCAAGTGACCCTTACTAGTTTGACTTTCACCATATCCTTAGCCATCATTGCAGCTGCCATTGGAATTCCAAATGTAGGTGAGAAGTGTTTCAAGTCCAAAGATTTGGATGATCACTATTATGAGTCATACATCAAGCTAAGGTACAAAAATGAAGGAAAGAGAATTTTTCCTTTCAATTACCTCCTTGATAGGTATGTCCCCATGATGAAAATCATCATGAAGCACTTCTCTTGTGAAGGAATATTCTCCAAAATTTACATGTATCATATTAGACTGCTCATGCAATTCACAAGAGTCCAGTTGCTCAATATTCCATATTATCTATTCAGGAGAATTGAAAAAACGACATACATTGTACAAAAGAGAGGTTATGACCGGAAGATGAACAACCTCTTTCACCACTCTCTCATCAAGATCATTGTCCTCCATCACCTTAAACAATTGAATATCTCATAGGACACTTTCATTTCTAATGAAATCTTCACTGCTCCACAAGTTCAACATAATAAAGATATGCCTCCCCCATCTCATCCTACTACATCTATTCCTCCATCTCAGCCCACATCACCTACTTTTTCATCAACTCATCCTACTAGACCAATTTCATCACCATTTCAGAGTTAGATTGGGTCATCTAGTAGAGCTATGGTCAGCAAGCCTAAAAGGGCTGAAATGGGCACATTGGCTAGAACATATCAAAGAGGGCATAGGTAGGTGTTTTCTCCACAGATTGTGGAAGGGACCTTGCCTTCTTCATCAGAAAATCAGGTACATAAGGGAAAGAAAAGGATGACAGAGGTATATGTTAATGAGGAATTCAGGCATGATGAGGAAAACCTCCATAAGATAGGGTCAAAATTTGATCTCGTTGAATTGGATCAACAAAATGATTATAACACTTCCTTGATTATTAAGGAGAAATATTCCCAAATTAGAGAGCTCCAGACTAACTTAGATAGATCTGATTTTGTCATTTATTTTCTCGCGCAGGAAAACAATCAACTCAAAACCAAGCAGACAATCATGGAGATGCAACTTCTCAAGCCAAAGAGATAAGAAAAAAAGGCAAAGGCCTTGCTTGATGAGGCTTATGAGAGATAAGGTGAATCTGATGAACAAGGAGACCAAGTTCCAATAAAGAAGCCAAGGACCAAAGGCCTGAAAATATTTTTAGAATTAGAGCAGCAAAAGGAAAAAGAACTAGCAGAGGAGCTCACCTTGAATGAGAAATTTTCCATAATGATAAATGAGAACCGGGAGAATTGGTTTGAGAGGGTTAACAAATATATTGAGAACATACTGGAGAAGCAAAATAAATATAATGATATACAAAGAAGTATGGAAAACCACTATTGCAAAATAAACCAAATTGCAAGGTTTAAGCTCAAGAAGGTCAAGTCAAAGTTTGACAACCTAATCATGCAAGAGGAGAATATGAAGCTTAACATCCTTGTTGAGGCCTCCCTCCATTGTTAACACAAGTCATCAGCAACCATTTTTCAAATTTTGGCAAAATTGTGGGCAATTTTGAAGGTTTTTGGGTTTTTTGTGCATTTCTTGACAAACACTAGATAGTTTGACTTTCAGAAGCGCATCGCCCTAAGCGTTGTGCTTTTACTAGGGACCTCCACTGGTCAAAAAAAGACCACTAGTGGATTATGAATGATGAAGACATGCAGGTTAGTAAATTTTCTAAAAAAATTTGGACAAACTAGTCAACAAAAAAGTCAAAAAACACCTAAACAAACATGTTTCTGCCCTCTTTTTGAGCATGGCGCTGCGCTTTTGACTAGTCTTGAGAGATTTAATTTTTGGAGTGTCAAATCGAGTCAATTGTGTAAACTAAGAGAATATTTGGAAACTAGAGAGGACAGGCTTTCCAATGAGCTATCTTGAGCTCAATTTGGGATTCAGGAAGGCCTCCAAAACTCACCTTGAAGTTGGCACTGCGCTTTTGCTAGTGGCCTGATATTTTCCAGATTTTGTGTTTTTCTCAGTTGCTAATAGAATTTATGAGTTTTTACTGATGTAATTCATGGATGTAAAAGTAATAATGATGTTTATGAGTTACCTACGGGTAAGCACATTGGGAAAAACTCTTTGAGAGGATGAATGAATCAATTTCACTAAAGTTAGGGATGAGTCAGTTTCACCACCCTACACTCTAGGTTTCAGTTCAGACTTTGGTGGATCAGCTCCACAACTTAGGGATTCAACCCCTGAGGTTTGTATAGGTTGTTTCATGTCTATATCTTTCACTTCTTGCCTCTTTTCACAGGTTGGATGTTGTTGTATTGATCAGAAAGCACTATTGTATCAGTCTTTTGGCAGGAATTAATTGATAAAAGTTGCAGCTATTCTTTTGGGATTCATGTGGTACTGTACTTTGGCATATTTTCTTCTTCAGTTTCATATGTATGAATATTTCATACTTTCCATGTTTATTCCAATTCTACGATATGTTTTATTCTCAAGTTTGATAAGCAGAATACATATTTTATGCTCTGTTTTGGGAGAATAACCATAATTTGTTCATTTTCTTTAGTTTAAGAGGAATTCATGCATTTTCATGCTCTTTTTATCACCTCAACAACCTAATCCATCTCACCCTAAAACCCTAAAGTGTTAGAGTTCTTACCTACCTTTCCCCATTAGATGTCTGCAATTCTTATCTTATTTTCCCTGACCTATTTATCTCTTTGGCCTAATTCACTCATCCAACACCCAAATCAAACAATCAAAACCCCTGTACTACTATACCTAGCCTAAAACCTAATTTATCCAACCCTCTTGGCTTTGATCCCTTGGAGAGAGCCCGGGCTAGCTACTTGGCTAAGCTTGGTTTGTAGTTACCTTTTTTTGACTCTTCTCAACCTCAGAGATCTTACAGAGTGCTAACATCTTGGTGACCATACTGGGGAAGCAAAGCATTAGATCTTCCCTGGGTGTACCATTAGTTCTTCTAATTCTTGGCCTTTGGATGATAGGTCTAATATTTCATTGAGGTTGATCTCAAAAATTTGCAGAGAAGACAAGTTGCTAAAATTGAACATTTCGGCTTCGAGGAGATACACCAGATCACATCCTGATCCTCACCTAATAGATCCAGTCGAAGATCCAGAGAAGCTTATCTGGAAGCATAGATATCAAGCTACAAAAATTTAAATAGATCCAATTTTGTTGGTAATATCTTCTTAATTCCCTACTAAAGTTCTATCTCTTGAAGATATACCATTTGATATAAAATTTGAATTGTCATTGTTCTGATCCAAGTTTAAAACCTCTTTACTGACATAGTATTTGATTCTTTAAGATTCTCTGAGGTTAATTCATTATCTGAGTTGGATCTTAGTTCTCTAAAACTTGAAGAAAAACTATCCTCTGAAGAAAATAAGTTTGAATCAGAATTTGACACCAAAGTCTGGAGTCAATTTTACAAACTTGAAATTCTAGCAAACCAACTTTAGCACCAGTCGAAAAAGGCTATAATCTAGTATCAGCAAGAGTCAATACCTATCTCGACACATTCAAAATCAACTGTTGTTTCCTCTTCCGCACCATCCACTTCATCACTTATTCAGCCAACTGTTGCTATTGTCACCCATGTAGTTCATCTAGCAGGAAGTATGGCCAAATTTTCACCCCTCATCTTACCAGGTCAACTCAATGCCTTACGTCAAGGGTATGGTTAAAGGATCCCACTTTTTTATGAAGATTCTGCAATCACTGCAAAATAACATATTTTTAAAGTTACAGACTTTATTTATATGGAAGAAATATATGCAGATGATGCAAAAATGAGAATCATAGTTCAGAGTTTTTCAGGAGAAGTTAAGGTATGGTTCAGATCATTAACTAAAAATTCCATAGCCACATCAAATCAGTTGATAGATGCTTTCATAGCTATATGGGAGGTAAACAAAAATTCTTTACAAATCCTTTCTTAATATAACAACTTGAAAAGAGAACTAGATGATTCAGTGCAAGACTTTACTATCTGTTTCAACAGAGTTTACCATTTCATTCCTAATGAGATAAAACCCCCCTCCATGGTTGTCCCTATTGCATTACCCAGATGGTTTTGACCTAGACATGGCCTATCAGTTGCCAGAAAGGAATCCTGTTACATTAGAGGATATGCAAAAAATTGCAATTAGTGTAGAAGCTAATTTGTCCATAAAGAAATAAAAAATGAAAGGCGAAAGTAGGGTAACTATAAAAGAGGAAGCATCATCCTCTTCTGATGTAAAATTGGACACATTAATAAGAATGGTTGAGAGGATGTCTATCACCGAGAGGAAACCAGAAACACAAGCTTGAAATCCTAATTTCAAAGGACAACAGAAGCAACCTCGGTTCAGGATTAAGAAAAGGGAACAATGGGCACTTGAGAAACCAACACAGCCACAAGAACTCCGGACACCCTTGCAGCATAATTAAGGTCAAGGAGTTGAAGAATAAGAAGAAGATCATATTTTCGAAGAAAAACACCTTTTTACTACTGATGGCCAGCCCATATATTTGACTGAAGAAGAAGAGTATGTCAATAAAACGGATGTACCAAAGTATGAAGGTTATATTTTAGCCCAAGATGATCAGTTGGAGGTTGAATCCAATGATTATTAGCGAGGATACTTCAATTCCCTCAGCTCATAGAAGAGGTAGTATACATTGAGAGGAAGAGATCTACCAATAAATCCTATTCAGAAGTGGGCATCTCAGCAAAAATATACTCAACCAAAATAGAATTCTCAAGGTAATCAGAGTAAAGGGAAAGAAAATACAATTGAAAATTAGAACAATAATAATCAACCATCTAAAAGCTCATCAGGAAAATAACCGAGACAACCAAAGGAAATAATTTGCATCAAAAGATCATGCCGACAAAAAAGACATCACTAAAGAGGTAGACAAATCCACTCCTTCCAACTTAGAAACTAAAATTTCCAAATTAAAAGTTTCAATACCTTTAACTGAACTTGTCAAAAATAATCAGTATAAGTCCCATGTAGCCAAAATGTTAAAAGTTGATTCCTAGTCTGATATACTTAATCTCGATGATGACCAACCTGAGCTTAAATTTGGTCCAACAATAGACGGTCAGTTAGAATATAGTCAAGTTCCCCCATTTTATTTGAGTCTGAGAATCCACCAGAATATCCTTCACAATGCCATGCTCGACTCTGGATCTTCCCACAATTTGATGCCAAAAGCCATTATGGATAAATTGGGCCTATATATCACTCGTCCTTACCATGACTTGTATTGTGTTGATTCATGAAGAGTCCGTTGTTTAGGTATTATTAAGGATTTATTTGTTTCTCTTGAGAAAATTCTAGCAAAGAATGTCTTGATGGATGTGGTGGTGGTTTATATACCACCACGGTTTGGTATGTTGTTGTCTAGATCTTGGGAAGCGAAGTTGAGAGGCACTCTGCAACTAGACTTCTCTTATGCCACCATCCTAGTTTTTGGAAAATTGAGAAATTTTTACTGGGAAACAAAGATGAAGTTCATGATAACCAACAAACAGAGGCATAATAATCATCCAATAAATGTTGTACATACAGATTTAGAATCTTTCATTTTTTTTAATGATAGTGGTTTGAATGATGTAGATAGTTAGCTTGTAGATGTAGAAGATGTTCTAGAGATTCATAATTGCATCAGAAAATTTATAGAAAAGGAAAAATATAATCTGCCTGGTGTTTCAGAGAAACCATCTGATAAGGCAGAGGAAAGTTCAAATTAGAATCAAGAAGCAGCGCGGACAATTAAGACAAAACAACAAACAGAACTTCAGCACTTGGAGTATGAAAATGGTCTATTGTCTATGGATTTTGATTGTGCCTTGGGGAAAGACGGGGAAGGCATTGGAATTTGGGTCCGCAACACTCTTCATCAGCCTGGTAAGGTTCCTACGAATGTTAGATTATGTTCATAGAAAATAGCGTTTGATTGTTCTAACAACGAAGCAGAATATGAAGCATTGATTACTAGTCTCAAGATTTTAAAGAAGCTGGGTGCAAGAATAATTTCAGTACGTGGCGAATCTAAACTTGTGATAAAACATGTGAAAGGGGAATACCAGGCCAGGCATCCACGAATGAGAGCATACATGAATGTTGTATTGGATATCCTGAAGATGTTTCCAGAATACACTTTGACATTAGTACCAAGAAATCATAACCTCATGGTTGATTCACTTGCTACAACAACAAGTAATTTCAAAATCCCAATATTTTCTAACAGAAAATTTGAAATTCATGTGAAGCATCAGCCTACAGTTCCTAATAACTTGTGATATTGGCAAGTATTTTGGGATGATCAGCAAGTTAATAATTTTCTACAAAGTGAAGGTGAGTTCGAGAATTCTACAATCGATAAGTTTTAAGACAAAGATGATCAGGTCATTAAAGAAACTCAGGTTGATATACTAGAGCTGAAGGAAAAAAATATTCCAAAAGGTCTCATACCTTTGGAAGAATTGTTTGATCAGGATGACATAGCAAGGAATCCAACATTGGTTCCTATCGAAAAAGGTGTGGAGGACATAAACATCCAAGATGGTCAAAACTGTCCAGATCTTTGTCTCCTAAGGTAAAGGATAAGTACATTGATTTACTTTCTGAATTTTCTGATGTTTTTATGTGGGATTATGCAGACTTAAAGGTCTATAATAAATACATCATACATCACACCATTCCCATTAAGCCCAATCAGAAGCCCTTTCGGAAAAAGTTGAGAAGGATCAACCCAAGGTTGTTGCCATCAATTGAAAAAGAAGTGAAAAGGCTCTACAAGTTAGGTATCATTGTTCCTATAAGGTTTTCATATTGGATATCTAATTTAGTCCCTGTAAGAAAGAAGACAGGTGAAGTAAGGACTTGCATACACTTTAGAAATTTAAACAAGGTGTCACTAAAATATAATTACCCCCTTCCCAAAATGGATCACATCTTACAAAGAGTGTTTGGGGCTTCCTAAATGTCTTTGCTTGACGCATATTCAGGGTATAATCAAATTTTAGTACACGAGAAATATCGGCACAAAATTGCCTTCACTACACCTTGGGGTACGTTCAAATATGCAAAGATGCCATTTGGATTAAAGAATGTAGGGGCTACCTTTCAACGTGTAATGGATGTAGCATTTTCAGATGAGAAAGATGTTTTCCTAGTGATACATTTAGATGATTTGAAAATATTTTCCCATTCAGATGATGAACATTTGTACCACTTAAGGATTATTTTTCAGAAATGCAGGAAGTTCAGAATCTCTCTTAATCCAAAGAAGAGCCTTTTTTCCATGGAGGAGGGAAAACTTATCAGTCACATAATCTCTAAGGATGGAATCCAGATTGACCCTTCTCGGGTTGAGGCAATTCAGTAGATTGATTTTCCACGGAGCAAGAAAGAAATTCAGGCATTCAATGGTAAGATGAATTTATTACGTAGATTTATTCCAAATTTGGATGAGCACCTTCGAGAAACGACCAACATGTTGAAAAATGATAATGAGGTAAAGTGGTCTGAGGATGCTAAGAAGTCCTTTAACATAGTGAAGTTTGATTTGACTACTACCCTTGTTTTTATAAGCCCGAATTACACTCTTGGTTTCATTATATTCTCATTTTCCTCTAAGCACACCATAGCTGCAATCTTAATGCAAAAGAAGGACAAGACACAACAACCCATTGCATTTTTCAGTCGAACCATCAGGGATGCAGATCTTCGGTACAATATCATAGATAAATAGGCTTTGGATTTGATAAAAGCGTTGAAGGATTTATGTGTCTATATTTTACATTCTCATACTTTGGATTATGTCCCTAATGCAGCAGTCAAAGATGTTCTTATGCAGACAGATACGGAAGGAAGAAGAGGGAAATGGATAACAACGATGTTGGAATATGACCTTGATATTAAGCCCACAAATATGATCAAAGGTAAAGGCTTATAAAAGCTTATGGCTGAGTCAAATCTCCATGTTTTAGATATTAATATTATCACAAAATTGTTCGATGAAGAACAAGATGTCACTTTGATACTGGTATCTGATATGGTTCTTTTGTCATCTTGGTATTCTGATATAATATATTTGCTTCATCATTTGAATTCTCCTCCAAGAATGACTAGTAGTAAGGGTAGGTCTTTAAAGTTGAAAGCTTCCAAATACTGTATTTTGGATAGCTCCCTTTATTGGAAAGATCCTGGAGGTTTATTGTTGAATTATGAAGCCCAAGAGGTTATGAATTATTTTCATAAAGGAGGCCGTGGGGGCCACCTTTTCTGGAATACCACGGCTAATAAATTATTGAGAGTGAGATACTATTGGCCAACTCTATTTGCATATTTGTACAAAACAGTGATGAGTTGCCATGAGTGTCAAGTTTTTCAAGGTAAAAGAAAACTTCTTCCATTACCTCTTCAACCTATTTCAGTTCATGCATCGTTTCAACAGTGGGGACTTGACTTCATTGGAGAAATTCATCCCACATCATCCGCACATCACAAATGGATACTAGCAGCCACCGACTACTTCACCAAATGGATCGAAGCGATCCCAACAAGGCAAGCAAAAAACCTTGTAATTATTCAATTTTTGGAGACTAATATATTGTCTCTTTTTGGTTGTCCACATAAGATTATTACCAACAATGCGGCAACATTCAAATTAAAAGGATGGTTTATTTTTATGAAAAATATAACATCAAGTTGGGACCCTCAACCGCCTACTATCCGCAAGGTAATGGTTTAGCAAAGCCCTCTAATAAATCCTTGATCAATATCATAAATAAGATGTTGGAGGCCACCAAGAAGAACATGCACAAAAATATTGTGAATGCCTTGTGGGTAGACATGGTGAGTAGTAAGAAATCTATCATGATTTCCCATTTTTAGTTATTTTATGGAATAGATACTATTTTTCCTACATCACTTGCAGTCCCAGTTATGAAATTGTTGCAAGAAGCTGGAAGTGAGTAGAATGATATGCAACGCCGAATCAATCAGATGGTCCATCTTCAACAGAGGAGAGATGGGGTATTTTAGAGCACATCAAAGCTTTAGGATAAGATAAAGAAGGTGTATGACCATAATACCAAGGCAGTTAAATTTAAGCTTGAAGACGTAGTCCTCTAGTGGGATGCAAGGAATGAGGAAAAAGAGAAGCACGGAAAGTTTGAAAACTTATGGAAAGTGCCCTACAAGATCTCAGCTATTCGAGGGAAAAATGATTTTCTACTACAGGAGATGAATGGAGAAGAATGTTTGGGAGGACCGGTCAACGGTAGGCTCCTTAAGCATTTTTATTCTTGATGCAGTTTTCAGATTTCTCATTATCATTGTAAATATCAGTTTAACTTTCATTGCAAATTGTGAAGCGAAAGGTCACCGAAGCTTGGGGCCCGAAGTGAAGGCTATAAAGTTTCATTGGTTTTTTGTTGTTGTCAAAGTCAAGTTAGTCAAATTCAAGTCATTCTTGAGTCAATTTTTAAAGTTAGTTTTCAGTCGGTTTGAGTTTGTCACAAACTAGTTTGAGTTTTCAATTTTCAGTGATTTTTAGTATTTGACTCCATGCCCAATGGATAGGCACTTGGTCTAAAGTGTTCTTGGCATCTCCAAGGAGCTACCATCCCCCGCTGGAGCCAATGTTAGTGCCAATATTTGTATCCTTCCACCAGTGATCAAAATTAACTCTTTCATGTCATTTTAGGGGTCCCACTCAGAAATTTTTATCATTCCACGAGGTCATGTAAAAATTTGGTCACTTGGTGCAGATTTTCATTAAAGTTCACTCTTTTCAAAAATTTCAGTTCATCACTTGCTAACTCACTTTGTCATTTGCTGAGAGTCCATTATTTCATGATATTACATCACCTATTATGTCATGTCATCATGAATTCTAGTCAGTCAAGGTTCCCATTAGGTCCTAGGGTTTTCAAGGTCCATTAACACACTATTTCCATTTCATAAGACCAGCAAGTAAGAGAGTGATCAAATAAACTTCTCTTTACCATGTAAATGTGATTTGTAAGGAGTAATTTTCATTTTTAAGATGTAATTTTGATTTCAAAATGTAATTTTTATTTTTCATTATGTAATTTATGTTACTCAATTTGTAATAAGTTCATGGCTCCCAAGCTGCCAACTCAGAATTCCACATGCCAAAGCATCAAAATGTCAAAATTTAAAGTGTCTCAATCCATCAAATGATCAATTATCAAAGAATTAAGTCATAGTGAAAAGGTATAGTTTCAAAGTTTAAAGGTGAATGTGAAGAAGGTAAAGTGGGTCCCAAGGCCCAAAACAACAAATCCACCAAGTACAAAGCTCATAAAGACATCAACTTCACTCTCATTTGTCCTCACAACATCGAGCCACCACTTCCATAGCTTGAATTTCTAGTTTAAAGGGAAAAATAATGATTTCTTTGGTGGCGCTTCCCTCCTGGACAAGAGGCGATGCGCTCCTGTAACTAGCGCTGCTCACTTGCTAAGGGCGTTGCGCTCCTGGCAAGAGGGTGTTTCACTCCTCTCAAAGGCGCTGCACTCCTGGCCATTTTACTCAGAAAGCTCCAAAACTCATGCAAATTTCTTCTAACCTCCGGCAAAAGGTTCTCCATGATTTCTTAAAAGCTAAGTAAGATATAATTTCCTCCTCACATTTTTCAAGGGCGTGTTCATGGACTTAATTTTTCATGTAAAATTTGGAGTTTTTCTAGTTAAAAACCCTAATCTCATTCCCTCATTCCAAATTGATTCCTTGTTGTGAAACCAACTCGAAAAATAGAAGAAAAGAGATATCAAGGCCTTAGAAATGAGCCACTTCGAGGGGGCAACCTCCAATACATTACATGAATGAAAAATTATTGGATGATACAAATGAAAAAACCTCCTTTCTATATATAGGAGTCTATGGGGCCACAATGTAATCCTAGCCGACCTAACAATAATAATTTAAGGGCACAATAATAATAAAATGGGGGTTACAAGGGTACAATAATAACAATAAGGGGGTTACACTAACAACAATAAGGGACTATACTAGTAATATAGGGACCTAACATGCCCCTCTCCTTCAAAAATGTGTTGTCCTCAACGCTTGAGTAGCTTTGGGTGCTTCTGTATAAAATTCTCATCCTCCCATGTAGAATCTCCAGTGGGTAAGTTCTTCCACTTGATGAGATACTCTGAAATTGATCGATTCCGTAGCTGTCGAGTTCTTGTTTCCATGACTGCTTCAGGTTCCAATATGATTTTTCCTTCCTCATCAAGTTCTTGCAATATTGTTTGAACTGGAAGATTTTCACCTATAACCTTCTTTAAGCATGAAACATGGAAAACTGGATGTACTCGCGAAGAAGCAGGAAGCTCCAATTTGTATGCCATAGTACCAATCTTTTGCAACACCTTGTAAGGACCATAGTACTGTGGCGATAATTTATTATCCTTCTTAGCTTGCTTGAGGGACATTTGTTTATATGGTTGTAGCCGTAAAAATACCCAATCTCCTACATCAAAACTTCTCTCGCTGCGATGTTGATCTGCCTGTTGTTTCATTCGATTTTTGTGCCAAATTCAGGTTATCCTTTAAGAGTTGGAGAACTTCTTGCTGATGCTCGATGTGATCTTTGACTGCTTGAACCTTTGAATTTTCCCTTAAAGATGATGTAATGGATGGTGGATGATATCCATAAAGTGCCATAAATGGGGTCATTTTTGCTGCAGTATGGAAGGAAGTGTTATACCACCATTCAGCGAGAGGTAACCACTTGAACCATTATGTTTGTTTATCAGATACAAAACAACGAATATATCCTTCCAAACATTTATTTACTATCTCAGTTTGACCATCAGATTTAGGATGATAAGATGAGCTATGAGCTAATTGAGTACCCAAACAAGAAAATAACTCCGTCCAAAAATTTCCAGTAAAAATGGGATCTCTGTCACTCACAATAACCCTTAGGCTTCCATGTAGCTTTTGAATTCTGTCCATAAATGTAGTAGCAACCGTACTTGCTTTAAATGGATGAGATAATGCACAAAAGTGTGCATACTTGGTAAGTCTATCAACTACCACCATGATGAAACTCTTTCCTTCAGACTTAGGTAAACCTGTGATAAAATCCATTGAAATCTCCTCCCAGCGTTGACTTGGAATGGATAAAGGTTGTAGAAGTCCCGGGGTCTTAATTGTTTCCACTTTATTCTGCTGGCAAACCAAACATTCCGCCACAAACTTTTAAATATCAGATTTAAGGCCATCCCAAAAAAATTCTTTCTTCACCCTGTGGTAAGTTTTAAAAATCCTGAGTGTCCTCCTAAAGGAGAAGTGTGCAATTCCAGAAGAATATTTTGTTTTAGTTGGGAATTCTTACAAAGATATAAGCGATCTTTGTACCATAAGGAATCATTTTTCCAACTAAATGTATCGGATGTACTAGGATCTTGCTGCAAATTTTGAATGAGTGTCCATACATCTTTGTCCTTCTTCCATTCATCTCTTGCTTCGGTTATCCAATCTAGTTGGATAATAGAAATGGCACAAAGCAATGCTTCCACCTCTTCATTCTTTCTTGAGAGTGCATCTTCAACAACATTTAGCTTCCCTTTTTTGTAGATTATTTCAAAGTCATAACCCAACATCTTTGTGACCCATTTTTGCCGCTCTTCTGAAGATAGTCTTTGTTCCAAAAAGTGTTTAAGACTATCATGATTAGTTTTTACCTTGAAGTGTCTTCCCATAATTCTTAACAAACTTGCGATAATACCCTATTAACCCGAGAAATCCTCGGAACTACTTTATGGTTGTGGGGACTTTCCATTCTTTAATGGCTTTAATTTTGTTATGTCATGTTGCATTTCTTCATCTTCGTGAACCATAGTAGAGCCTTCTTAAGGCTTAATGGGTGTTGAATTATTTTACGGGAATTTTTTATAACCAATACTAATATCTATTCTCTAATATTGTGGAATCAATTCAAATTGATTCTTCAAAAGGGACTTATACTAACAACAATAAGGGACAACACTAGTAATATAGGGGGTTACACGACAACAATAAAGGACTATACTAATAATATAGGACCTAACAATTCCCTAAGACTTCACATTTCCTTCCCACATCACAATGAAACCCATCCTTATCCCTACATTACTATATCTTTGTCCCTAAATCCCTTTTCCCATAAACCATAAGCCCTAATCATTTCAATTTCCTAGGCACCCATTACCATCAAACCTATAATAAAATTACCATTCCCAATTCCCTAAACATTTTAAACCCCCACCACCTCCCTAAGTTTACTAACCCCTTCCCTCATCTTCCTAATTTTTCCTACCCCATTCCCCACTCCCTAAACCTATCCCCACTCCCATTTCCTCATCCCTAGGGTTTCTAGAACAAAATACCATGGAGGAGGAAAATAGAGGCTACATGGAGGAAGAAGAGAGGGAAGAGAGAAGGCCACATAAGGGAGGAAGGATTCTTAGACTTGAGTCCACCAACACCAGAGAACTAATGGCTTCTCCCATGACTGTCACTTGTTTCAAGCATGTAGGATGCTTCAATTCTTGTGAAAAGATACAAAGAGTCCAACACCACCCTATTTTGAGCAGACTTTTCATATAAAAATTCAAGATAATAAAGTGACCCTTGCTGGTGTGACTTTCATCATATCCTCAGCCATCATTGCAGCTGCCACTGGAATTCCAAATGTAGGTGAGAAGTGGTTCAAGTCCAAATATTTGGATGAAAACTATTATGATCCATACATCAAGCCAAGGTACAAAAATGAAGGAAAGAGAGTTTTTCCTTTCAATTACCTCCTTGATAAGTATGCCCCCATGCTGAAAATCATCATGAAGTACTTCTCTTGTGAAGGAAGGTTCTCCAGACTTTACATGTATCATATTAGACTGCTCATGCACTTCGCAAGAGTCAAGTTGCTCAATATTCCATATTATCTATTCAGGAGCATTGAAAAATGGCATACATTGTAAAAAAGAAAGATTATGACCAGTAGATGAACAAACTCTTTCACCACTCTCTCATCAAGCTCATTTTCCTCCATCACCTTAACCAGTTGAATATCTCATGGGACACTTTCATTGCGAATGACATATTCACTGATCCACAAGTTCAAGATACTGAATATATGCCTCCCCCTTCTCATCCTACTACATCTATTCCTCCATCACAACCCACATCACCTACATTTTCATCAGATCATCCTACTAGACCCATTTCATTACCATCATCACCATTTCAGAGTCAGATTGGGTTATCTAGCAGAGCTATCATTAGCAAGCCTAAAAGGGCTGAAATGGACACATTGGATAGAACATATCAGAGAGGGCATAGGAAGGTGTTTTCTCCACATATTTTGGAAGATACCTTGCCTTCTTCATCGAAAAAGCAGGTACAAAATGGAAAACAAAGGATGACATAGGCAGATGTTAATGAGGAAGTCAGGCATGATTAGGAAGATATCCATGAGACAGAGAAATAATTTGATCTTGTTGACTTGGATCAACAAAATGATTATGACACTTCCTTTATTATTAAGGAGAAAGATGCCAAAATTATAAAGCTTCAGAATAACTTAGATAGATCTGAGTTTGTGATTTCTTTTCTCGAGCAGGAAAACAATCAACTCGAAACCAAGAAAAAAATCATGCAGATGCAACTTCTCAAGGCAAAGAAAGAAGAAAAAAAGGCAAAGGCGTTGCTTAATGAGGCTTATGAGAGATATGATGAACTTGGTGAGGAAGAAGACCAAGTACCAACAAATAATCCAATGAATAAAGGCCTTAAAAGAGCTTTAGAATTAATACAAGGAAAAGGAAAAAGAACTAGTAGAGGAGCTCACCTTGAACGAGAAATTTTCCATAATGATAAATGAGAACCAGGATCATTGGTTTGAGAGGGTTAAAAACCATCTTAAGAATCTCCTGGAGAAGGAAAAGAAAGATAATGATATACAGAGAAGGATGGCAAAGCACTATTTCAAAAGAAAACCAAATTGCAAAGTTTAACCTCAAGAAGGTCAAGTCAAAGTTTGATAACCTAATCATGCAAGAGGAGAAGAGGAAGCTTGAAATCCTTGTTGATGCCTCCCTCCATGTTTAACACCCATCATCAGCAACCATTTTGCAAATTTTGGCAAAATTTTAGGCAATATTGAAGATTTTTGGGTTTTTTGTGCATTTTTTGACAGTCGCTAGAGAGTTTAACTCTTAGAAGCACAACGCCCTAGGCGCTGCACTTTTTCCAGGGAACTCCATTGGTAAAAAAAAGACCACCAGTGTATTCATAATGATGAATACATGTAGGTTAGCAACTTTTCTAAGAAAATTTGGGCAAAATGGTAAGCATAAATGTCAAAAAACACCTAAAAAACCATGTTTCCGCCCTCTTTTTTAGCATGGCGCTGCGCTTTTGATCAGTATTGTGAGATTGAATTTTTGGAGGGTCAAATCTAGTCAATTTTTGAAACCAAGAACAGATTTGGAAACTATACAGGACAGGATTTCCATTGAGCTATCCTGAGCTCAATTTGGACTTCACGAAGGCCTCCAAAACTCACCTTGAAGTTGGTGTTGCACTTTTTCTTCAGGCGCTATGCTTTTGCCAATTGCCTGATATTTTCCAGATTTTGAGTTTTTCTCAGATGCTGATAGAATTTATGAGTTTTTACTAATGTGATTCATGGATTTAAATCTAATAATGATGTTTATGAGTTACCTATGGGTAAATACATTAGGTAAAACTATTTGATAGGATGAATGAATCAGTTTCACTAAAGTTAGGGATGAGTCAGTTTGACCACCCTACACTCTAGGTTTTAGTTCAGACTTTGGTGGATCAACTCCATAACTCAGGGATTCGACCCCTGAGGTTGAGAGAGGTAGTTTCATGTCTATATATTTCACGTCTTGACTCATTTCAGAGGTTGGATGTTGTTGTATTGATCATAGAACACTATTGTATCTGTATTTTGGCAGGAATTAATTAATAGAAGTTGCAACTGTTCTTTTGGGATTCATGTGGTAATGTAATTTGGCATAGTTTCTTCTTCAGTTTCATATGTATGAATGTTTCGTACTTTCCATGTTCATTCTAGTTCTATGATATGTTTTATTTTCAAGTTTGATAAGCAGAATACATCTTTTATGCTCTATTTTGGGAGAATCACCATAATTTGTTCAGTTTCTTCAGTTTAAAAGGAATTCATGCACTATCATGCTCTTTTTAGCACCTCACTAGTCTGATCCATCTCAACCTAAAACCCTAAAGTGTTAGAGTGCTTAACTACCTTGCCCTATTAGATGTCTACAATTCTTATCTTATTTTCCCTGACCTAGTTATCTCTTTGACCTAATTCACTCATCCAACACCCAAATCAAACAATCAAAACCCCTGTGCTACTATACCTAGCCTAAAGCCTAATTGATCCATCCATCTTGGCTGTGATCCCTTAGAGAGATCCCTCTCCTGCCTAGTAGAGCTAGCTACTTTGCTAAGCTTGGTTTGTAGTTACTTTTTTTAGACTCTTCTCAGCCTCGGAGATCTGACAGAGTGATAACACGATGATCTAGAATTCTTCGACACATATGTTGAGAGATTTCCCATTGGGATGAAAACTAAATCTATCTTTTATAGCCTCCCATATTGGGAGCATCTTAATATTACCCACTTATTAGATCCCATGCATATATTTAAAAATATTTCATCTTCTTTATGGAGGTACATATCATCGAAACAAAGTGACACATTGGCTGTTAGGTGTGATCTTATTACTTAAAAAACTAAAAAGAAACATTGGCCAAGATGATTATAAGATACAGGATCAGAGGTTGGTCCCTCTAATTGGTATTTCAAAACAGGTGACGTCCCATGGATTTTAAAAAAAAGATGATTCCTTCCAACATGGAATTTTTTCATTCCACCCATCAATATCCTAGTCCAAGAACAAGATTCCCCTTTGATGAAGAGCATCAATGGTATCCTTGGTTATTATGGAGGACTCAGATAAACCAACAATCCTATCAATACCAATAATCATAGAATTTCCTCTGCCAAAAGACAATTTGACTCTCTGAAAGAACCATGTCTTGACCTTTTGAAAGTTCGCCCAAATATAGGATCCCCTTTTTATACCAATCTCCAACTGTCTAAACCAGAATGAAAAGTGTAGGTTATTCAGGTATTTAGCATAGATAAGTCGACCCCATATACCTTCACCGAATAATGCCCTCCATAAATATTTCAAGACAAAAGAACAACGAAAGACACGGGTATTCAGAATACCCCACCCATCATATTGTTTTGGTTTTGTTAAATATTCCCAGGCCATAAGGTGGAATTTGTGATTAGACCCTGAACCTGACCACAAAAAATGAAAAATTCGAGAACGAATCCTGGAGCATATGTGAGCTGGAATAGCAAAGAGATGCATCCAATAACTTGAAAATTTCTGAAGAATAGATTGTAACAAGTTGCATCTACTGTCTAGGGAGAGGCATCGGTGAGTCCATGCTTGTAGTTTTTTTTGTTAAATTTCGAGATAAGCCAATCCCAATCCTCACTTTTGTAGCAGGTCGACTTTAGTCTAAATCCCAAGTAAGCGAACCCATCTTGCAGTATTTTCACTTTAAAGCCAAAAAGATCCCCAATATAGTTGATCTCATAGATATCACCATTAGAACAATAGAGACAATATTTGTGACCATTTAGAAGGAGGCTCGAAGCCTCTCCAACTGCTGGAATATATAATGTAGGACCTCCCATTGTGCTCTCTCAATCATCCCAAAAGTGAGAATATCATCTACAAAGAAGAGGTGAGATATGCTTACTAGAGGCGCCAATTGCAAGCCCCAAAAATGATCCAAGCCTCGAGAAAAAGAGATCTTTCTACTGAAACCATCCATGACCAACATGAATATCAAGGGAGATAAATAACATCCATGTCGCAATCCTTTGTAGGCACGAAAAAATCTATGGGGAAACCATTAATGAGGACCGCAAGCCAAATGTTGGAGACACACACCATGATGCACTCCATATCTCTATGTTCCAAACCGATCTTTACAAGGATGAGTCTGAGCAACCTCTAGTCCACACAATCGTACGCTCTCTTCAAATCAATTTTCATCAAAACAACCTCCTTTTTCTTCGTATGTACAGAGTGAATGCATTCTTTAGCTGTAGCAGTAGCATCCTGGATAGAATTGACCTTTAAGAGCCTGAATTTATCCGAGGAAATATGAGCAAAGAGGATACCTTTCATCTGTTCAGCGATAATGTTCAAGATAAGCTTGTATAAAATGTTACACAGAGAGATAGGCCTAAAGTCCACAAAAGTGCCAGGATCACCAACATTTACGATCAATGTAAGGAAATTCAATTTTATGGAATTTGATGTATCTTCTAGTCTTGGATTCCTCAATCATATCTCAAAGAGTCCCCCCCATAAGATGAAAGAAATGTAGAAAAAAATCAATTGTCCAACCATCATGGCCTGGACACTTATCCTTAGAAAAATATTTAAGAATAGAGTGGACCTCCTCCAAAGATATAAGGTGATAGAGGGACTCATTTGTATCTTGATCTATCGGGGAAGTATTCAATGACTCACAATTGATCTACAAGATAATCTGCAACACAGTCCTTGAAAATACCAACAAAGTACTTGATCGCTTACAATTGAATTTCCACATCAGAGTACTTGTAGGATTCATCCTCACCCCTTATACGCCAAATGACATTTGTATTTTGACGTTGGTTTACAAACTTTGTGAAAAATTTGTGTATTGTGATCACCAACCTGTATCTAGATAACACGACTCTTAAGTCTCCAAGTGTTCTCTTGAAATAAGAATATTTGTTTTCTTCGTTGCTCAAGAAATTTCAATCGATCCAGGGATTGCTCAGAAGGGCGAGTCTTTTTGAGATAGTGACTCAGGTCATGTATTTCATCTGCTATAGTGTTTAATTCAGCATATATCCAGGCCTTTTACCATGCTCCCAAGTTCTAACCTGACTCTTGAAGGCAGCCAATATCTCGGAGATAAATTCCATGGCCAAATGTCCCAGAAGACATTCAAAGGACTTCCAAACATCAGCTACTAGCCAAGTCCTATTAAACTTAAAGGGGATACCCCTTCTAACCTTTTCTTTCCTCCACTTTAGTACGATTGGGCAATGGCCAAAAACATATTTTTTCACCACCAGCGACCTGATATTGCCCATAATTTCAAAAAGACATTGATGTACCCTAAAGCGGCCCAATATCTTCCCCACATAATCCACCCCACAATGTCCATTATTCCAAGTGGGCTTAAGGCGTGAAGGACATAAATCAACCAAATGATTTTCATCAAAAAGAGAAATAATATGCTCGGAGAGAGGGTCCACGTGTCCTGAAGAACCCTAGTATTCGACCCTAGACAAAATCACATTATAGTTGCCAACAATAATCAGTGACCCAATGTTAAGGGTGTTGGAAGATTTGACACGATCCCAAAAAGTCCGGTGGTCTGCATATGGGGCATACAAATTCTAAATGTGAATCCTCTCTCGCGAGCCCCTGAATGACCAAAGAGCAGGATGCGAAAAGAAAATTGTAGGAAAAAATTTCCGCCCAATACGGTTCCCATAAGGCCATTAAACCACTAGAAAGGTCACTAGAGTCCATAGCAGCAATACACCAATGCGGATAAATGAGTCTAAAATAAACCAGAGATCTAGAAGAATTGGCCATAGTTCCTTGAATGAGGATGACAATCGGTCGAAGAGAGAAGAATAGATGACGTAGAGAGTCTTTTAGCGACATTCCCCAAGCTGGGACTATTGTGGGACAAAATCTTCATCAAGATGAGAGGCAGGGGACATACCAGCTCTAAGGCCCCAGGAAAAGAAGTATCCAGAACATGGAAGTCACCGGAGTCGAAAAGTAGATGTTTGCCCATCTTTTGATCCCTAAAGTGTCGACTTCCCCATCCCGCCTGGTAACAGGTGGTAATATTTTTAGCATACATTGGACTAATGGTGGGAGAGAGGGCCCCAAGAATTCCTTTATGAAGGCAAGCAGTTGTGAGATTAATTTTATAAAAATCTAAATATTAATTTATAGTCACTATTTATATCATGAATGTTCCACATTTCCATATAGAGAAATACCATACCCTATGTCCATTTTACTATAAAAATTCAAATCACTAAAATATATATATGTATATGATTTTTTTCATTTAAAAAAAAATCTAAAATATCATAGTTAAAATATAAATTGTTATTATTTAAATTTATTTTAATATAATATGTACACTATTTGTATTTTTATTTACTTCTAAATTTATAAAAACATAAATTAAATTTATAATTTTATTATTTTTTAATTAAAACTACATTATATTTTTTTTTAATTATTAATTATTAATTTAATATTCTATTTTATGCCCATTATATTTGTTTTCAAATTAAATAGATATTTTTACATTAATTTACACATCACTATTTCCCTTTACGCACTAAAACATTTTTCCCGCTAAATTGTAAAAAAACTCTCAACACCATAAATTTACATTAAAATTTACTATTTTATACTGCCTTTATTAAATTCTGAATGGTTAACCAAATGTGGATTGATAATCTTAAATTAATTCATGGAAAACATTTTCTCACTTTGTTGAAAACTTTGAAATGGTAATAATTTAGATGTAGGAACTTCCTTTCTGAATGGTTAAGCTACTGTGGATTAATCTTAAATTCATTTATGAAAAATATTTTTTCGCTTTGTTGAAAACTTTGAAATGGTAATAATCAAGATGTAGGAACTTCCTTTCCGCTGAACTTGTATTCCCGAAATCGGAGATAAGGATGGTTCTTCCTTTCCAGGCAAAATATGATAGTGCTAAAGAATACAGATTGATATTTTGATAGTTGCATAGATAAAAAATTTGCAAGCTATAAATCAATTGCAACAGACGATACTTCCCATTTATTGCCTTGACACTCCCCCTGCTTGTTGAAAATACACTAATATTGGCAGAGGCGATGGCCATTAATATTTAATAACAAGCACTAAACTGTTTTTTGTACTATTAAATATATTTTCTCTAGAAATATTATTTTTAGCTTAAAAAGAATGACAACATTATCATTTCACAGTCATTGACAGTTTCAGAGAAAATCTCATTATCATTGACAACTCTCATCATTAAAATGCATACAACAAATTCTCAAAATAGACTATATGATCTACCTGCGATCTTATTACAATTGACAAGCTTCCATCTTCAAGATAAAACTTAGGCATTGTCCGCCTGAGCAAAAATCCCAGGTCCAATGAATATTGACCTTCCCTAATATTGATCGTAATTCTAAACAAGTCACCCAACTTAATTACAATTCATATATCTTTCTACAATTCATAGAATAATTTCTTAAAAGGGTCCATATGGTCTGCCCGCAAATTGACTGCAAGTGTCAAACTTCCATCATTGTATAAATTGTATCTTCAAAAGCAATCATTTCCGGACTCATATAAATTGGCCTTCCCCAACCAAAATCACTTGGGATAAGAGCCTACCCGGATTCCAACGCTAGATCTGAAGAAGAGATGTCCCCGTCCTTCAGCCCTGGCAGATCACAATCCTTCCACGATCCCCGCGGATGAACACCTGCACACAGAAGAAACGAACAGATACAAGCATAGGAACCAACATACGTAACTAAACATCGGTCAGAAAAGATATTACTCGCATTAACATGATGGAAAACGGAGTGGAACCATAATCATAGTCATCTATTAAGTAATAAACGAATAGAAGTTACAACCAAGTTCCGACGTCGCAGCTTCCTTCGAACGGGTCTCCGGTCGTCCACGTCTCGCAAAGCTCGCCAAGGAAAGGGAAACCTCTCCAGAGTCTCGTAACAATGGTCTCCTCGCTTGAATGGGCCTTAAGGGAAAGAAGGGATTCTTTACAGCACAAAGGCACTTGGGAATAGGAGATGCAAAGCTTCAGCACTTCAAGACTAGCTTGCCATGGATCTGAGCAAGCTTTTATAGATGGGGAAGGAGGGAGTTGGGATCCCTATTATTATGGGATTGGCCCTATCAACAAGGAAGGTTCCATGGGAGGTGGCAAAACCAATTCCCTTCCATAGAACTCCCGCAGCCAAACCTCCCAACTCAAGATAGGCAATGGTTGTGAGTTTGTTTGAACTCAACTTCCGCCATCCATATTAAAAAAACAGTCCCTAAAATGGGTGGCGCGATTGCTGCTCTATGACAGAGCGCCAAGTGGCGCGACCTCTTTACAGGATTTCCCTGATTGGCGCGAGCACTGACCTGTCTACCCGCGCCAATGCAAAAAGAGCTGTTTTTCATGAGTTTTGCAAGGAGATGTCTCAAGGGGAAATGAAGCTCATACTCAGAGGGATGCATTGATGTTGTTTTCAAGGCATGACAGTGTTCACAGGTCACATAATGGGTCCTCCATTGTGCGGGACGGGGAATGGTAGGGACGGTGACAAATTACTGTGTAACAGATGCCCCCTAAAGCATGAGGCCCAAGAGAGAGAGGGGTGAAATGCTTTACGAGAACATGTCCAACTGAAGGCCCGCCGTCGGAAAACCTGCACAGACAGATACAACTGATATCTCAAGTACATGATATATATATATGGTATGGACGCAGCCATCCGAACAGAGTATGCTATAATCCGGATCCAGGGTATGGGCGCAGCCATCCAACTAAGATCAAACAAATAGACTCAGGTCTGGTCGCAGCCATCCAATCATTGAGTCATGTACATAATGACAATAATCCACAATCGCAGCCTGGATTACAACAGACACAATCCAGGGTCTTGCGCTCCATATCGACCCAAACAAGTACAAGTTCGAGCATGTGAATGTGTGAGCTGATGTCGAACATGCAAGAACATCGTCTGATTACCAGCCAATGATGAAAGCCGTTAACAGACACGAGAGAAACCACCAATAATGACAATGGTCCTCAAGGTACTACAGGTATAATCTACGGCGTGTGAATAAATGAGCTGACGTCGAACACCCGCAGAATCATTCGATCGGAAGTCAATGATGTAAACTTCACGTCGAATGCGACGAACCTGCCATTGAGGCATGCAGGCTCCAAGGTACCATCAGGAGTCTCTAGACCAACTTCCCGGATAATGAGTTGAAGTCGACAGGAAGTGACCTTAATCGAAGGTGGGCCATAATGATTCCCACATCATCGACACGAGACAGAGGAACATAATGTTTTGTTGTGAATTAGGACCATATGAGAAACAGAGGAAGGTTGATATTTGCAGAGGCCAACTTCTCTTGAACACATGAACGGCACGACAATGGACTTGGCAGTATTTGACATCAACGGATCAGAGGTCATGGTGACGAGGCAGTGAACAGATGAGAGGTCAAAAGAGATTACCCAAACCCATGGAGGCAAAGTGAAGTAACGAGATGAGATGTCCCCAACCCGACACGAATGCAGACAAGTGCCATGTTCAAGAGCGACATACTGCCGACGACAACGACGATGGTTCCATTTTTCCCCCACCATTTCTGGCGAGTACCCCAATTATTTTTGATAACAAGCTTGAAGGGGATAGGATATGCTTGTGATATAAGTCCGCCCTTCGGGCGAATCCATCCTAGTGCATTTAACAAGTCCTAGGAAGGAGAAACTCGGAGAACGTCATTTCGACGAAATCCAATGTCATCAGGGTTTAACGAGTCTGACAAAGGAAGAACTCGGCGTCTTTTCATGTTTAGAGAGTTTGAAAAGACAGCGGAAAAGAAAACTCCACAGGTCCCTTTTCGTAAATAGTTCCCCAAATCCGAAAAGGTAGAAAACAATATCCGGGAAAACCTCCTAGTCGCGATAGGCTAGGGTATTCCTTTTTCGTAATCGATCCAGCCCAGCCCGAAAAAGGGTAAAACTTATACTGGGTGAATGTCGATTCGTGTCCATTTTAACGAGATCGAAACGACAAGGGCCTCGGCGATCTTTTCATATTTAGAGAGTCAGAAAAGAGATGAAAGATGACTCCAGAGTGACTTTTTCGTGTATTTACCGAGTCCGAAAAAGTATAAAATACAACTCGTCTCCACCTTTTAAGTCGCAAAACCTGCCGCTGCACATACCCAACAAGCGTAAAATCCATTTTTGACATAACACATGCAAATATTTGACAAAAAATAACTTTTAAAGCTCATTTAACGTCGAAAAGTTATAAATATGTCTAATGGTAAAAAATGAAATTACTTTTTACTATTTACCTTGTGGAGAGCAACAGTGGTCCATTTGGAGCAGAATCTTCTGACAGTGATTGCGACCAATCCAGGCAACTATTCAGCGTCTCGTCTGTGACAGGTAAGAGGCGCTCCTTTTCTCTTTCTTTCCATGCATTTTTTAATGATTTCCCTTCATAAATCAGCTCTGTAAGGGCACTTTTGAAATTTTAGGGCCGGGCCAAGTGGCGCGGGTATCGGGCACGGACCCGCGCCACTGAGCTCTTTTTACCAAAGGGCTCGCGCCACATGGCGCGACTGTCAGCAAAACAGTCGCGCCAGCGGCGGAACCCAAATTTCCGCCTAAAATTCCGCTATTTATGCCAAATTTCTTGAATTTTGAAGCTCACAAAAGATCTAATCAGGGGTTTTGGACCATGTGAATGCAGATAAACAGTCAGAATGGCAATCGAATGGAAGGAACGAGAACACGGAGATGAGGACGAAGAGGCCATGCAAAGCAAAGCATGTATGAATGCTCTGAGAGACTGTGGCTTAAAAAAGTTCTTCCTCACGCCATGCTTACGAGCTCAGCCTGAGCTCCTCCAATATCTGATCAACCTCCGGGATGAAAATGACCAAGTATTCAGAATACGAGACCAGGTGTTGGAATTGGAGGTCACTGACATTTATTTCGTTACTGGATTATCCCGCAGGGGTCCAATCCCTGTACTGACTGGGAGCAGACCATCAGGGGAAAATATGGAAGAAGTAATGGCGCGGGTGTGCCGTGGGGCACAAACAGGAACAGGGAGTAAGAAGGTATACATCTCAACCATCCCTGATCTAGCACTGAGAGTTGTACTCCACACCATTACGCGGGCTGCCGGATCGCAAGCACCGCACGAGGCTACAAAGACTCAACTCTTACTGGCCTCAGAATGCATGGGTCCCCGACTGTATGATTGGGCAACAGCCGTCACGATCAACATGAAAAGGCAGCTCACAAAGTGCAAACGGGGCAAACTGAAGCAGTTTGGGTATGGTTCCATCTTGGTATCGTTCATTCTGGAACGCATACCAACCTTCCAGGGCCAAGAGGCCCATGTGGCGAGTCCGGTACCACGAGAGCCGAGGATGGCTCGCTGGGCAGCACTGATGCCCAGATCCGGAGGCGGGCAACAGATGTCCTGGAAGCCCGAGTTCTTTAGGTGGTTACGGCGCCAACTGATCGTTGTGGAAGATTGGCCCTATGCGGGAACTGACTTTACAGGGGACCCAGATCTCCCGCTACCAGAAGGAGACGACTGGGACGAAGAGCTGGGTAAGACCTCATATTTTTGATTTTATGTTTATATGTTTTTTTTTGTTAATACACACTTGTCTTAACACAATTATATATGCATGCAGATGTAGGACCTGAGAGACCAGCCGGGATGTCTCCTATCTTCCGGAGGACACAACTCGCCCCCGAGATCCAGGGGGAAGGTACCGGAGGAGAGGCACTGGTTCAGAACCTCGAGGGGATCGTCCATGGGATCCCAGACTATGCCCGACTGTCAGATGTACCGATGGAGTACCAGCGCCATACGGTGGGAGTCCCAAACCGGCTCCACCGAATCCTGAGGCGGCTAGTGCGTGCGGTGACGTGCTATCATGAGCACCATGCTGATTAGTCTATAGGATTTAGCCACATCTATTTTTTGAGAGACACAGTGTCTCCGGATGTATTAAGACACTTATGTATATTTTTTGAGTTTTATGATGCACACTGTGCAAACATTTCGACACACACATATATGTATATACATATATATATATATATATATATATATATATATATATATATATATATATATATATATATATATACATATGACTATTTCTGGATGGATCTTTCTTTACATATGATGATGTTTTTATATGTCATGTGAATGTCTAATACAAATGTAATCTAATGTATCAGTTACATAACAAACGACCCAATGTGAAATGTATTCACACAATGTATCTAATCACACATTTCATTTTTACGCAAGCTTAAAAGCACACATGAACACACACATATGCAAACTATGCTTGAAAATAAGAAAGACGGGCATGCCCCCCAGCATGTTGTCTCAAATCGAGGCACATGCCCCCCAAGCTTCACTCGATTGAAAATGGAGTGAAGATTGAACACACACACGAGATTTGAGCTGAAACTGACAAAACTCGAATTGAATATGCTTGTGTTTCATTATTTTAACGAGGTTGACACACTTAAAAGAACTATCCTCGAACAATTTGTTTCATTGTTTTTAGGAGCTTGACACAAGTGGAGGAACCATGCTCCAAGATCCTAGTTTCATTTTTTAAAGAGCTTGACCCAGGGAGGAAACCATGCTCTAACCGACTTGCATCAAAATGGACAAGAAGGCGGTGCTTCCAAGAGTTCCACTCCTGATGGAAGGGAAACATCCTGGAAGTCAGGACCCAATGCCCCCAGCACATTATGCACTACGGCATCATCACTGAGCACAGGCACGGGGTAAGTAGCCACATAGTTGACCTGCGGTGGAGCAGATACAACAGGTGGATAAAAACCAGGAGGGGGTGATGGCGGACCAGATGCTACATTGGGACCAAAGAACGACAGCTGATCAATGGTCACAATCCGTCCTTCATGCGGAAAACAGGCCACACGAAAAAGGGAGGAGACAAGCGCTCCCATGGCATAGGTGTAATCGCGCCCCATGAGCAGATGAAAATCCAAGGGGCCTGGAACGACCATCACATCCATATGGACGGTTTTCCCTCCCAAAGTAATTGGTAACCTTGGAAGGATCCCCAACGGTTGACTCGTCCTTCTGTTAAAAGTGAGCAGATTCTGCGTAACAGGCGCAAGCGGCGGCGAACCGAAAGCTTGCCAGGTAGTTGAAGATAGAATACTAACAGAGGCACCTTCGTCTATAATGGTGCTGGGTACAACCAGACCAAGAGCCTGTACTGTGATCTCGAAAGGCACATAAGACGGAAGGCGAAATCCTGCAAATCGATTCCAGTCAAAGGAAGCGACCAAACTACTCTGAGGGGCTACCATCGACAAGCGAAGGTCTTCCCCTGATGTTACGGAAGCAGAAGCCTCCTCCATGACCTCCATCTCGAAGGCGGGAGGAATATCCTCTGGAGCCTCCATCATGGGAGGCGGAGGAGCGGCTTCTTGAAGCCCGGGGACAGGAGAATCTTTCTCCAAGTCTGACGAATCTGAAGAAACCAGAAGGACATGAGGAGTGTGGGATCCACTCTCGGCAGAAAAGACCTGGTGCACCGCGGACGGGGCCAGTTCAACCGATCCTACGACCAATGGTTGGTCAGGGCCGGATTCGTGAATTTGAATTTCTGGGGGAGTGGGATCGACCAAGGATGACTCTTGACCAACCATAGGATCGGCTGGTAGAGGACTCACAGAAAGCCGATTATAACCAGGTGGAAGGCGTGGTGTAGAACTGACTGGGTTGTCCAAGACTCGCTTGGCTTCATCCATATAAGGACAAAGGTGAATGGCATGGTGCCCTTCACACAATTTACAGGGATTGGTGATCTTACCCTGCTTCTTAGAGTCCTTATCAACAGCAGCTAAAGACGTGCCCCCAACTTGACTCCCGGAAGCCAAAGGCAACGGTGGGCAGCCGTTGGACCATACTTCGAGCACCTTGGGAATGCCAGGGCAGTCTCGAAGAAGATGGTCTCCCGTGCACAACATGCACGGGAACTTGACTTTCCGAGGAGGGTTGGAAGGACTATCGAGAGGAGATTCCTTAGGGACAGTAGTTGTACATTTAGCCTCTCGCTTATCGGACTTCTTCTTCTTAGTCTTCTTCTTCTTCTTCTTAGCCACCTGGTTACTCGAATCCAGGCTTTCACCAGGCGAAGTAGAAGATGAGGACGCAGAAACAGGCGAAGAAGGGGAGAGGTCCACCTTGGAATCAACATGATGTTGTTCCGTCGGAGGAACTGACTGAACAATAACGGAGTTATTCGGGACAACATAGGTTGAGAACAACCAAACAGGCAACCCAACAGTTAACCCGGGAAGGGACAACGTCGCCATGTAAGGAGCACCAACATTTCCAAAAGGAGAAAAATGACCAGGATTCCCTTCTGAGGGGATTCCTTGGTTGGTGAACTCTGAAAAAGTTGTCATCAAACTCAAAACCACACACGGGCTGAAAACGAGTTAAGGGCACACGATCAAACGGTCAACAAGCAATATCTAAGCAGGTGTGTAATCGTGGGGGATTAATTTTACCACATTGGAAAATAAGAAGTTCTACCGTTTCATGTTTCAAGAGTCGAGAAACGATAAAAAGATGACTCTATCTCTTTCAGAGTTGACACAAGCGTGAAAGGACAAGCGCTTGACGGTCTTTTCAAGTTTAGTGAGTCAGAAAAGACCAAATGACTGCTCAGGAAATACTAGGCACAAAGGGTGTACCAAATATCCGTGAACTGCAATATACACCTTGGTTTCAATAATGAAACAGAAATCGACTAAGGACTTTCCGTACGTGCAGGTAGTCTCCCCGAATGCTGTGTTCGGTGTATCACGGGTATAGGGCGGCAGACTCGGCTTCCTATGGATAAAGGATTGAAAACCTATAGGGGTCTCCCTTTATATACGCGACGGTACGGGGAGCGCAAGTCCATACTAGCGATGTCTAAAGCCAACAGGCGAACGACAGCTGCTAGGTTTAACGACGCCGGAACACGTCTCTAGCCTAGACCTTCTAAATATGTTGCGTTAAGTTCCAATGTTGCCTTAGGTTAATTTAATAAATTTTACAGTTGATCTTCAATTAAGTTTCAATTTCCAGGCCCTATCGTATGTAGTGTCTCCTAAATGCAAGCTATATGCCACGGTGCAACATTTCGTTCGATGAAAACTAGTTAAATGAGAGTTGAGAGCTTTTATACAAATGAAATGAACGGAATACAAACAAGAATGTCTCTAATGCAACTAATGCAATTGCACACTTTTCATCCAAACACTAATCACTAGCAATATGGAAAAGATCACAATTTGCACTAATTTAACAAAAGCAAAAGAGATTATTTTTTGATTTTCAATGTTTAATGGCTAATGTGCATTGAAAACAAAAGGAACAATTTGAGAAATGATATCTAAGAGAGCGAAGCAAACAACATTCACTCAACGAAGCAAGCAACCAAATCTCTAAATCGACCCAAAGTCCCTCAAAGCAAAGAAAGACTTGAAAACTTCCGATGGACCGTGTGATCTAGGTCCAAAGCAAGGCAAACGAATTCTGAATGAAGGAATGAACAATCACTCAAAAGACGCAGAAAAACAATCGAAGACTGTAAAGAGAGCGTGGAGAATCAATCAACAAGTTGACAGGACAATCAGAACACCAAAACTCCCAATGGAGGGCTCGATTCACTAAGCCACTAGATGCCCTAGGGCTCAAATCGTGAAATCGGTAGATAGAGGCAAACAACCAAAGGATAGCGGTGAATTCCAGTCAAACAAGACTCCAACACACTCAGACAATCAGAAAATCAAGAAGAAAAGTAATGGTCAAGCTCAGAAAGCTAAAAAATGAAGAAACTCAAAAAAGTCACAGGGGTGGCGCGACTGTGGACTTGAAACTGGCGCCAGAGGCCGATTGGTGCGAGACAGACAAATGCAACAAGCGCCAAGTGGCGCGACTGTCGGGTTAAAACCCGCGCCAGTCGAGTTCTTCAATAAAAATTAAAAAACAAGCTATTCTGAAAGTAGACCAATACAAGCTAAGCAAACCAAGAAGCTAAAATAGTGAAAGAATCCAACCCAGAAGGTTCATCAAGCAAGGAGAAACAATCAAAGCGAAACAATCATAAACAAGACAAGGAAAACCGGACGTTCCCCAGCGGAGTCGCCAATTTGTTGAGGAGGTAAATCCCCTCTGCGGACAGAGGCGATCCCTACTAGCCCAGCAGGGGTCTAGCAACAAACAAACAATGCTATGACGCAAGCTCCTAGTTACGAATGAAAGACTTGGGATAAGAGCCCACCTGGATTCCAACGCTAGATCTGAAGAAGAAGATGTCCCCGTCCTTCAGCCCTGGCAGATCACAATCCTTCCACGATCTCCGTGGATGAACACCTGCACACAGAAGAAGCGAACAGATACAAGCATAGGAACCAGCATACGTAACTAAACATCGGTCAGAAAAGATATAACTCGCATTAACATGATGGAAAAAGGAGTGGAACCATAATCATAGTCATCTATTAAAATGATAAACGAATAGAAGTTACAACCAAGTTCTGACGTCGCAGCTTCCTTCGAACGGGTCTCCGGTCGTCCACGTCTCGCAAAGCTCGCCAAGGAAAGGGAAAACCTCTCCAGAGTCTCGTAACAATGGTCTCCTCGCTTGAATGGGCCTTAAGGGAAAGAAAGGATTCTTTACAACACAAAGGCACTTGGGAATAGGGAGATGCAAAGCTTCAGCACTTCAAGACTAGCTTGCCATGGATCTGAGCAAGCTTTTATAGATGGGGAAGGAGGGAGTTTGGATCCCTATTATTATGGGATTGGCCCTATCAACAAGGAAGGTTCCATAGAAGGTGGCAAAACCACTTCCCTTCCATAGAACTCCCGTAGCCAAACCTCCCAACTCAAGATAGGCAATGGTTGTGAGTTTGTTTGAACTCAACTTCCGCTATCCATATTTAAAAAACAGTCCCTAAAATGGGTGGCGCGATTGCTGCTCTATGACAGAGCGCCAAGTGGCGCGACCTCTTTACAGGATTTCCCTGATTGGCGCGAGCACTGAACTGTCTACCCGCGCCAATTGCAAAAAGAGTCAAGTTACGGGATTTTGCAGAAGGATGTCTCAAGGGAAATGAAACTCATACTCGTAGGGAGGTATCGATGATGTTTTCAAGGTACAGACAAAGGTTCACGGTGTCACATAATGGGTCCTCCATTTGTATGGACGGGAATGGTAGGGACGGTGACAAATTACCGTGTAACACTTAGCTTACCCTACACTAGCCTAACCTAATCAACTTGCTTTCACTAACCTAGCCTAACCTAATCTACCCTAACCTATCCTAGCCTAGCAAAACCTAACCTAACCTAACCTAACCTAACCTAACCTATCTTAGCCTAACCTAGCCTAAGGAAGCCCAACTCATCCTAGCCTAACCTAGCCGAGCCGAGCCAAGCCGAGCCGAGCCTAGCCTAGCCTAACCTAGCCTAAAATAACTCCACTTAACCTAGCGTAACGTAGCCTAACGTACCCCAGCTCAACGTACCCCTAGCCTACCCTAACCCAGACCTAGCGAAACCTACCCCAATCCCAGCGTAGATTATCCTATCCTATCCTATCCTAACCTATCCTATCCTATGCTATCATATCATGTCCCTGTCTCATCTCATTGTAGCCTAACCTATCGTATCCTAGCGTAGCCTAGCATAGCCTATTCTATCCTACCCCAACCTAACGCATCCCATCCCCTATCCTATCCTAGCATCGACTAGCCTAGCCTACCCCAGCCTACCCCAGCCTACCATTAGCCCGGCCTAGCCTAGCCCAACTCACCGTAACCTACCTCAACCTACCAGCCTAGCCTAGCCTAGCCTAGCCTAGCCTACCCCAACCTAGCCTAACCCAGTGCAGCCCAGTGTGCAGCCTGTCCTTTTGGCCCTATCCTATCCTATCGTAGCCTAACCTAACCCAATCCCAACCTATCCTATCCTATCCTATCTTAACCTAACCTAACCTAACATATCCTATCCTATCCTATCTTATCTTATCCTATCCTATCCTATCCTATCCTATCCTATCGTAGCCTAACCTAGCCTTACCTAGTGTGCTCAAAGGTAAAAGCCCAGCGTAGACTATCCTATCCTATCCTATCCTATCCTAACCTAACCTAACCTATCCTATCCTATCCTATCCTAACCTAGCCTATCCTACCCTAGCTTATCCCATCTCATCCTTAGCCTACCTACTCTAGCCTACCCTAGCCTACCCCTAAATCTCAGCCTACCCTAGCCTAGAAGCCTAACCTAACCTAGCCTAGCCAAGCCCCGTACCAGACTAACATAACATAGCCTAACATGGCTCAGCCTAGCGAGGCACAGCCTAACGTAGCCTAGCCTAACCTAGCCTACCCCAGCCTAGCCTAACCTAACCTAGCCCAGGGCCAAGCCCGTACCAGACTAACACACACATAGCCTACATGGCCTAGCCTAGCCAGGCATAGCCTCACGTAGCCTAGCCTACCCTAGCCTAGCCTAAATTTTAGCCCCTAACCTAACCTAGCCTAACATAGCCTAACATATCCTAGCTCAAACTTGGGCCTAGCTTAGGCCTAGCCTAGCCTAGCCTAGCCTAACCTAACCCAACCTACCCTAGCCTAACCTAACCTAGCCTATCCTTACCTAGCCTAGCCTAGCCCACCCAGTTTAGTCACAACAGCCTTCAGCCTAGCGTAGCCTAGACTACCCCTAGCTCCGGCCTAGCCTAGCCTGGCCTAGCCTACCTGGGCCCAGCCTAGCCTAACCTAACCCAGCCCAGGCCTAGCCCAGGCCAGCCTAGCTAGCCTAAGCCTAGGCTAGCCTAGCTCAGCCTCCCAATCTAAGCTAGCCTAACCTTAGCCCAGCTCAGCTACCTAGCCTAGCCTAGCCTAATCTAAGCTGTTTCCTAACCTAGCCTAATATCCTGCCTGGGTTCAGCCCAGCTCACCCCAACCTATCATGCCTCATCCTAGCCTAGCCTCCAGCCTAGCCCAGCCTAACCTAACCCATCCTTATCTCACCCCAACCTAGTCTTCGCCTAGCCCAGCCCAGCCTCCAGACTACCCTACCCTACCGCACTACCCAGCTCAGTGCCTAAAGCATGTACCTCAGCCTAGCCTACCCCAACATGCCCCTCAGCCTAGCCTAGCCCAACTCAGCCTCCAGCCTAGCCTAACCCTAACCTACCGTGAGCTCAGCCTAACCTAGCCATGCCTACCCTAATCTAGCCTACCCTAGCCTAGCCTACCCTAGCCTACCACAACCCAGCCTACCCTAGCCTAGCCTACCCCAATGTAGCCTAGCCTAAAGTAGAATAGCCTAGCCTAGCCAAGCGTGGCCTAGCCTAGTCTTGCGGGCCTAGACTAGCCCAGCCTGTATCAGCCTAAGCCTAACCCCGACCTTTCTTATCCTAATTCCATCCAAGTAAAAAAAAAACCTATCAATAATTCTTTGAAATGGGTTTTACTTGAGACTTTTAATTCAAGAAAGACAAAATGAAGAGGCAAACTTACCTTAGCGTTCAGGGAGAAAATTAGGTTTCTTGAGGGCCCCTGTTTAAGCAACCAATGATCCCGCGGGTTTCGGCTTCAGCAGAGACCTCATGTGTGCACCGAGACAAAATACCTGGCCGCATTAAAAGAAGGGGCAAACCTTAAAAAAGAAAGCAATTAAAAGAAGCCTACAAACCTTATCAATCAAATCTTTTAATAGGATTAAATTAATCTCATAAAACTATACATCAATGGAAAAAAAGAACAGAGATCAAGTTTGTGTGCCGAATATTCCCCGAGAAATTGATCATATCAACTAATACCGCACCCTTCCAAGAGATCCAAAAATGACATCCCACTAGAAAACTAATAGAATCGTAGAGCCGAGAGGAACGTCATAAATAGTTCTCGCAACTATGGAAGCAGCTCGATGTCGGCTCTAAAAACATCGGCTAATACTCGCTTCATAACCATGAAACTTGAGCCAGCTTTCCCAAATTCCCAATGCAAGCATCACCGCTCGCATTCCGTGGTGAGTAATGGAACATGGGGCCTTAGTGGGCCGCGCTCCATTCGTCTATATTCTTTTTTTGGTTGCTTCGAAAAAACTTGAGAGAATAATACTGCAAATAAATCCACCGCATGTATCGTCAATTAGGTGTATCCGTGATGAACACCACCTGTGGAAGCTTGCACCAAGGAAATCTAAATTTTTCGAGCAATTTTCTTGATTTATGAAAATAAAATCAAAGTATGAAATCTCACCATCACTTAACGTGGTGGGAGGAATATTGGAGAAAATGTCGAAGGTGGAGGAATATTGGAGAAAATGGCGAAGATTCTGTAAAGTTGATGTGACTTAAAATACCATGGGTGGATAAATACTGGGTTGGTTATGAATACCATGGGTGGATGTCACTTACAATACTACCATGAATACCATTGGTTGATACATAGCATGTTTAACTTTGTAAAATATGTCAACCATGGCACTAATTCTTGAAAATAACAACTAGCTTCCATGACTTTAATAAATTTTGTTGTGATGCGCTCTCCAATAATGGGGTTTTTATTTTACTGTGAATTCAAGGATAACTTGAGCCATGGGTACAGTGGACTCGGCAACTAAGTGTTTCACATAATTGGTGGAGGTTATCCCATCTCATCTCATCCTCTCCTATCCTAACCCATCCTATCCTATCCTATCCTATCCCCATCCTAACATATCTCATCCTAACCTATCCTTATCCTATCCTATCATATCATGTCCTATCATATCCTATCCCATCCTATCCTATCATATTATCCTATCCTATCCTATCCTAACCTATCGCATCCCATCCTAACCCATCGTATCCCATCCTGTCCTATCCTATTGTAGCCTAACCTATCGTATCCTTAGCGTAGCCTAGCATAGCTCATTCTATCCTACCCCAACTCAGATCCTATCCTATCCCATCTCAGTTACTCCATCAGCCTAGCCTAGCCTAGCATATCCCAGCCTACCCTAGCCGACCCTAGCCTAGCCTAGCCTACCGTAACCTACCTCAACCCAGCCTACTCTCTAGCTCAGCCTAGCCTAGCCCACCCTAACCTAGCCTACCCTAGTGCAGCCTAAGGCACCCTATCTTACCCCATCCTATCCTATCGTAACCTAACCTAACCTAACCTATCCTATCCTATCCTATCCTAACCTAACCTAACCTAACCTAACCCAACCTATCCTATCCCATCTTATCCCGTCCTATCCCCATCCTATCCTATCGTGAGCTCCTAACCTAGCCTAACTCATGCAGTCTTCCTACATAGCCTAGCGTAGACTATCCTATCCTATCCTATCCTATCCTAACCTAACCCAACCTATCCTATCCTATCATGTCCCTATCCTAGACTAGCCTATCCTACCCTAAATTTTATCCCATCTCATCCTAGCCTAGCCTACTCTAGCCTACACTAGCCTACCCTAACTCTCAGCTCAAAGCATAGCCTAGGCTCAGCCTGGTCCTGCTCCATTGCCCTACCGCCCAACTTAACATAGCCTATCATGGCTCAGCTCAGCTGAGGCACAGCTCAACGAGCTCAGCTCAACTCAGCTCAGCTCAAGCCCACTAACCTAACCTAGCCAACATAGCCCAACCCTGGTCCTTAGCTCAGCTCAGCCTAGCTTAGCCCAGCCCCAGCCTAGCCTAGGCCACCTAACCTGGGCAACCCAGCCTAGCCTAACCTAACCTAGCTCATCCTCGCCTACCCTCTAGCCTAGCCTACCCTAGCCTTGTAAATTTTTACCGTAGCCTAGACTACCTCAAGATAGCTCAACACCACTGCCTAGCCTGGTCTGCCTTCCAGCCTAGCCCAGCCTAGCCTAGCCTAACCTAACCTGGGCCTCAGGCCAGCTCAGCCTGGCTCAAACTAAGCTAGCCTAACTTCCAGCTCAGCCTGATCCCAGCTCAGCTCCACAGACCAGCTCCCAAAATTTAGCCTAATCCCTGCCTTAGCTCATCTCAGCTCAGCTCAGCCTAGCCAGCCTGGGCCTCAGCCCTGCTGCCTGCCCAATCAACCTGGTCTCACTACCCCAACTCAGCCTCGTCAAACTAGCCTAGCCCAGACCACCCCCATTCTCATCGCAGAGCCTACCCTAGCCTAGGCTCAGCACACTCAGGCTCAGCCTCTGTAATCCCCCAATGATAGCTCAGCCTAGCCTAGCCCAACCGCCCAGCTCAGCCTAACCCTGTCCTGCATTCTGTAGCTCAGCCCAACCCAGCCATGCCCACCCCAATCTAGCCTACCCCAGCCTAGCCTACCCCAGCCCACCCCAGTCATAGCCTACCTCAGCTCACCACAACTCAGCTCATCCTAGCTCAGGGGCCGAGCCCACCCAGCCTAGCCTCCAAAGCAGAACAGCCCAGCCTACGGAGCGTGGCCCAGCTCAGTTCCTGGCGTGGCCTAGCTCAGCCTAGCCCAGCCAAGCCCAGACTAACCTAACGCATCTTATCCTGTAACCTATCCCATCCCTCACCCAAACTACTCTCCTCCAGCCTAGCTCAGTCTGTACCCAGCCCAACCCGACACCACCCTAGCCTAGCCTACCCTTATCCCAGCCTGGGCCCACTTCCACCCAACTCAAACCAATGCAACTTCAACTCAGCCTAACCTCCAAATCTACCTCTACCCCAAATCATTCTAACTCAATCAGCTCACAACTCAATCCCAAATCCCAACTATCTTTATCCTGTCATAGCTCAGGCTACCAATCCCAGGCATAGCCCAACATACCCCAGCCTAGCCTAGTCTAGCTTAACCTAGCCCCAGCTTCAGCTAATCTCAATCTCCAGCCTGATCTAGCCCAACCTAGCCTCAGCCTAGCCTAACGCAGCCTATTCTGGCTCAGCCTAGCCTAACTCATCCTATCCCAAAATTTTGGCCTCATCCTATCCCACCCCACCTCATCCCATCCCCTCCCATCCTAGCCTATCCCACCCTATCACCCAACCTAGACTAGAATAGCCTAAACTAGGCTAGCCTATCCTAACCCAAATTCTGACCTAACCTAACCAGCTCAGCTTCAACTCCTACTCCTAGCTCAATATAACCTAGCCTAGCCTACCCAGCTCAGCATACCCCACCCTACCCTACCCTACCCTACCTCTACCCCCAGCTCAAGGTCCTATCCTATCCTATCCTAACCCAACCTTAACCTAACCTAGCCTAACCTAGCCTCCCTACCCTAGCCTACCCCAGCTCAACCCAACTCCCATCCTATCCCATTCCAATCCACCTCAGCCTGGCCCATGGCTTCAGCTTCCAGCCTAGCGCAGCCCAACCTAGCCTAGCCCAACCTGGGTCTAACTCGGGGCTCAGCCTAGCCTAACCTAACCCACCTAGCCTAGCCTAGCCCAACCTAGCCTAACCTAGCGTAGCCTAACCTAGCCTAACTCAACTCCATCCTTAGCTCAGGCCTAGCCCAGCCTAGCCTCAGTTCTAGCCCAGCCCAGCAAGGCTAGCCTACCCTAGAACCCATCCCAGCCTGTAGTCTTGCCCAGGGATAGACTACCCAACCATCCTATCCTCACCTAACCTAGCCTATCCTCACCTATCCTATCCTCACCTAACCTAACATAGCCTAACCTTTCCTAGCAACAGGGGCCCAGCCCAGCCTAAGCCCACTGCACCCAGTTTAGCCCAGTCAGCTCCTACCATTGCCTAAATTAGCCTACTATCAAGCCCAGCCTAGCCTATCCCATCCTATCCTATCCTATCCTACCCTATCCTACCCTGCTCCGAACCCTAGCCTGGCCTAGCCTAGCCTCGGCCGCCGCGAACCCTAACCCCAACCCCAGACTACATCGTGGACCTAGCTTCAGCTTCCACCCCAACCCCAACCCTAACCCCATCATATCGTGACCCAGCTCAGGCTACCGTAACCTACCTCTTGCCCTGGGCAGTAACCTCAGCTCAGCCTAGCCTAGCCTAGCTCCGGCCTAGCCTACCTTAGCCCCCTGCCCTTAGCCCAGCCTACCCCAACCCTACCCTAACCCCAGCTCAGCCTAGCTTTCCTGGAAGGCCTATCCCATCCTATCCCATCTCAACCTAGCCCCTATCCTATCCTGTCCTACTTCCTATCCCTATCCTATCCCAACCTACCCCAACCTAGCATGGTCTCAACCCAACCTAACCCAGCCTTAACTTAACTCAGTCTAGCCTAACCTAGCCCAACCTACCCTGTCACTCCCAGCTCATCTCCATCCTATCCTATCCTATCCTAACATACCCTACCCTACCCTACCCTATCCCCGTCCCCATCCTATCCTATCCCAACCTACCCTACCCTACCCCACCCCTACCTCTGTCCTTAGCCTTATCATCTCCAGCCTCCTACCTACCCCTACCCTAACCTACCCTACCATAGCCTATCCTAACCTAGCCTCCAAAATTTCAGCCTATCCTATCCTATCCTAACCTATCCTACCCTAACCTAGCCTATCCCAACCTACCCTGCCTGGACCCAACCTAGTCTATCCTATCCTAGCCTAACTTAACTTAACTTATTCACTGTATCCTAACTTAAACCTAACCTAACCCAACTCATCCTATCATCCTACCCCAGCTCCACCTCACCCTCTGGGCCTACCTAACCTAACCTAACCTAACTCAACTCAGTGTCTATTCTCTCTAGCCTAGCTTTACCTTAGTCTATTATGTGATAGCATAGGCTAAAGCATTCAAGCTACTTCTCCATTTCTGCCTACATGTAGAATATTAATGAAGAACTATCAAAAACAAAATAAATTAAAAGCTATGAATAAAAGTTTAAATATACAGTAAATTTCTTTAAAATAAACTCAATGTAGCCTATCTTACCCTATCCTATCCTATCGTAACCTAACCTAACCTAACTGGTCCTATCCCCATCCTATCCTAACCTAACCTAACCTAACTCAACTCATCCTATCCTATCTTATCCTCTCCTATCCTATCCTATCCTATCGCATTTTGGACCCTAGCTCGCTAACCTAGTGTAGCCTAGCATAGCCTAGCCGGAGACTATCCTATCCTATCCCCATCCTAGTCCCATCCTAACCTAACCTAACCTATCCTACGTCCCATCATATCCTATCCCAGCCCAGTCTATCCTACCCTAGCTTATCCCACCCTATCCCAGCCTCCATAGCCTACTCTGTTTTACCTCCTCCTAGGCTCAGCTCAACTGAACAAGCCCAGCCTAACTCAGTCCAGCCAAGCCCAGACTAGCCTAACTTTAACATAGCTTAACATGCAAATTTGGCCGCAGTGGAGGCAGGCCCAACGTAGCCTAGCCTAACCTAGGCCTAGCCTAGCTCAGCCTAACCTAACCTAGCCCAACATAGCCCAACTCCATCTCAGCCCAGCTCATCCCAGCTAGCCCAGCCTAGCCCAGCCCAGGCCAACCCAACTCCAACCTAGCCCAAGACAACCCAATCCAGCTCATCCTTGCCTGGGCTCAGAAGCCCAGCTCAGCCTTCCAGCCTTGAATTCAGAACTCCACCCCAGCCCAACCTAAATTTAGCCTCAACCTAGCCTGTCCAACCTGGTCCCAGCTCACTTGCCCAGCCCAGTCTCAGCTCGCCTTGGCCCAGCCTCAGGCTAGCCTACTCAAACCTAACCTAGCCTACTTTGCCTAGGACAATACCCTAAACTATCCTATCCTCACCCTAACCTAGCCTATCCTCACCTATCCTATCCCCACCTAACCCAACATAGCCTAACTTCTTTCCTAGCATAGCCCAGCCCAGCTCAGCCTTACCGACCCACGCCAGCTCCTGGGCCCAGCCTACCATTGCTCAGCCTCCATCCCATCCCGTCCTGTCCCATCCTATCCTACCCTATCCCACCCTACCCAACCCTGGCCTAGCCTAGCCTAGCCTGGCCTACCCTAACCCTAACCCTAATCCTATCATATCGTGACCTAGCCTAGCCTACCCTAACCCCAACCCTTAACCCTATCATATCGTAATCTAGCCTAGCCTACCGTAACCTACCCTTGCTCCTGCAGTGTGTAACTTAGCCTAGCCTAGCTCTGGCCTAGTCTGGGCTGCCCAGCTCAGCCTACCCTAACCCTACCCCAACCTCTAGCCCAGCCTAGCTCAGCCTAGCCTATCCTATCCTCTCCTATCCCAACCCAGCCTATCCTATCCTATCCCATCCTATCCTATCCTCTAGCCTAACCTACCCTAACCTAGCCTATCCTAACCTAAATCTTAACCTAACCCAGTTTTTAACCTAACCCAGTCTAGCCTAACCTAGCCTAACCTACCCCTACCCTAGCCTATCCTATCCTATCCTATCCCAATACACCTACCCTACCCCTACCCTATCCCCGTCCTATCCTATCCTATCCTAACCTACCCTTACCCTACTCCCTACCCTACCCTATTCTAGCCTATCATATCCTAGCCTAGCCTAGCCTACCCTAACCTACCCCTACTATAGCCTATCCTAACCTAGCCCAGCCTAGCCTATCCTTATCCTATCCTAACCTATCCTATCCTATCCTATCATATCATGTCCTATCATATCCTATCCTATCCTATCCTATCATATTATCCTATCCTATCCTATCCTAACCTATCGTATCCTATCCTAACCTATCGTATCTATCATGTCCTATCCTATTGTAGCCTAACCTATCGTATCCTAGCGTAGCCTAGCATAACATATTCTATCCTACCCTAACCTAACGTATCCTATCCTATCCTATCCTAACATCGACTAGCCTAGCCTACCCTAGCCTATCCTAGCCTACCCTAGCCTAGCCTAGCCTAGCCTAGCCTACCGTAACCTACCTCAAGCTAGCCTACCCTAGCCTAGCCTGGCCTAGCCTACCCTAACCTAGCCTACCCTAACCTAGCCTACCCTAGTGTAGCCTAGTGTAGCCTATCTTACCCTATCCTATCCTATCGTAACCTAACCTAACCTAACCTATCCTATCCTATCCTATCCTATCCTAACCTAACCTAACCTAACCTATCCTATCCTATCTTATCCTGTCCTATCCTATCCTATCCTATCCTATCGTAGCCTAACCTAGCCTAACCTAGTGTAGCCTAGCATAACCTAGCGTAGACTATCCTATCCTATCCTATCCTATCCTAACCTAACCTAACCTATCCTATCCTATCATATCCTATCCTAGCCTAGCCTATCCTACCCTAGCTTATCCTACCCTAGCTTATCCTACTCTAGCCTACCCTAGCCTAGCCTAACCCTAGCCTAGCCTAGCCTAGCCTAGCCTAACCTAGCCTAGCCTAGCCTAACCTAGCCTAGCCAAGCCCAGACTAGCCTAACTTAACATAGCCTAACATGGCCTAGCCTAGCGAGGCATAGCCTAACGTAGCCTACCCTAACCTAGCCTAGCCTAGCCTAGCCTAACCTAACCTAGCCTAACATAGCCTAACCTATCATAGCCTAGCCTAGCCTAGCTTAGCCTAGCCTAGCCTAGCCTAGGCTAACCTAACCTAACCTAGCCTAGCCTAACCTAACCTAGCCTATCCTTGCCTAGCCTAGCCTAGCCTACCGTAGCCTAGCCTAGCGTAGCCTAGACTACCCTAGCCTAGCCTAACCTAGCCTGGCCTAGCCTAACCTAGCCTAGCCTAGCCTAGCCTAGCCTAGCCTAGCCTAACCTAACCTAGCATAGCCTAGCCTAGCCTAGCCTAACCTAAGCTAGCCTAACCTAGCCTAACCTAGCGTAACATAGCCTAGCCTAACCTAACCTATCATAGCCTATCCTAGCCTAGCCTAGCCTAGCCTAGCCTAACCTAACCTATCCTACCCTACCCTAACCTAGCCTCGCCAACCTAGCCTAGCCTAGACTACCGTACCCTACTGTACCTTACCCTAGCCTAGCCTAGCATAGCCTAGCCTAGCCTAACCCTAACATAGCCTAGCCTAGCCTAACCTAACCTAGCCTAGCCTAGCCTAACCCTAACCTACCCTAGCCTAGCCTAACCTAGCCATGCCTACCCTAATCTAGCCTACCCTAGCCTAGCCTACCCTAGCCTACCACAACCTAGCCTACCCTAGCTTAGCCTACCCTAGCCTACCACAACCTACCCTACCCTAGCCTAGCCGAGCCTAATCTAGCCTAGCCTAAAGTAGAATAGCCTAGCCAAGCTGAGCATGGCCTAGCCTAGTCTTGCGTGGCCTAGCCTAGCCTAGCCTAGCCAAGCCTAGCCTAACCTAACCTATCTTATCCTAACCTATCCTATCCTCACCTAACCTACCCTAGCCTAGCCTAGCCCAGCCTAGTCGAACCTACACTACCCTAGCCTAGCTTACCCTATCCTAGCCTAGCCTAGACTAACCTAACCTAAACTAATGTAACTTAACCTAGCCTAACCTAACCTAACCTACCCTAACCTACCCGAACCTAACCTAACCTAGCCTAGCATAACCTAACCTAACCTAACCTATCTTATCCTATCATAGCCTAGGCTAGCCTAGCCTAGGCATAGCCCAACGTACCCTAGCCTAGCCTAGTCTAGCTTAACCTAGCCTAGCCTAGGCTAACTTAACCTAGCCTAACCTAGCCTAACCTAGCCTAGCCAGGCCTAACGTAGCCTATTCTAGCCTAGCCTAGCCTAGCCTATCCTATCCTATCCTACCCTATCCTATCCTATCCTATCACCTAACCTAGCCTAGAATAGCCTAGCATAGGCTAGCCTATCCTAACCGAGCCTACCCTAACCTAACCTAGCCTAGCCTAACCTACCATAGCCTAACATAACCTAGCCTAGCCTAGCCTAGCCTAGCATACTATACCCTACCCTACCCTACCCTAGCCTACCCTATCCTATCCTAACCTAACCTAACCTAACCTAACCTAACCTACCCTAGCCTACCCTAGCCTAACCTATCCTACCCTATCCTATCCTAACCCACCCTAGCCTAGCCTAGCCTAACCTAGCCTAGCTTAGCGTAGCCTAACCTAGCCTAGCCTAACCTAACCTAACCTAGCCTAGCCGAGCCTGGCCTAACCTAACCTAGCGTAGCCTAACCTAGCCTAACCTAGCGTAGCCTAACCTAGCCTAACCTAACCTATCCTATCCTATCCTAGCCTAGCCTAGCCTAGCCTAGCCTAGCCTAGCCTAGCCCTAGCCTAGCCTAGCCTAGCCTAACCCTAGCCTAGCCTAGCCTAGCCTAGGCTAGCCTACCCTAAACCTAACCTACCCTAGCCTTGCCTAGGATAGACTACCCTAAACTATCCTATCCTCACCTAACATAGCCTATCCTCACCTATCCTATCCTCACCTAACCTAACATAGCCTAACCTTTCCTAGCATAGCCTAGCCTAGCCTAGCCTAATGTAACCTAGCTTAGCCTAGCCTAGCCTACCATTGCCTAGCCTAGCCTATCCTATCCTATCCTATCTTATCCTACCCTATCCTACCCTACACGAACCCTAGCCTAGCGTGGCCTACCCTAACCCTAACCCTAACCATATCATATCATGACCTAGCCTAGCCTACCCTAACCCCAACCCTAACCCTATCATATCGTGACCTAGCCTAGCCTACCGTAACCTACCCTTGCCCTAGTGTAACCCTAGCCTAGCCTAGCCTAGCCTACCCTACCATAACCCTACCCTAACCCTAGCCTAGCCTAGCCTAGCCTATCCTATCCTATCCTATCCTATCCTATCCTAGCCTAACCTACCCTAACCTAGCATATCCTAACCTAACCTAACCTAGCCTTTAACCTAACCTAGTCTAGCCTAACCTAGCCTAACCTAACCTACCCTAGCCTATCCTATCCTATCCTATCCTATCCTAACATACCCTACCCTACCCTACCCTATCCTGTCCTATCCTATCCTATCCTAACCTACCCTACCCTACCCTACCCTATCCTAGCCTACCCTACCCTACCCTACTATGGCCTATCCTAACCTAGCCTAGCCTAGCCTATCCTATCCTATCCTAACCTATCCTACCCTAACCTAGCCTATCCTAACCTACCCTTACCTAACCTAACCTAGTCTATCCTATCCTAGCCTAACCTACCCAACCCTAGCCTAGCCTAGCCTAGCCTAACTTAACTTAACTTATCCTATCCTAACTTAACCTAACCTAACCTAACCTACCCTAGCCTACCCTACCCTAGCCTACCCTAACCTAACCTAACCTAACCTAACCTAGTGCCTATTCTAGCCTAGCTTACCTTAGTCTATTATGTGATAGCCTAGGCTAGGTTACTGAAGCTTACCTTACTTTACTCTATATTAGAATATTAATGAAGAAATCATTCAAAAACAAAATAAATTAAAAGCTATTAATAAAAGTTTAAATATAAGAAAATTTCTTTAAAATAAACTCAATGTATGAAAATAGAATTTACAATACATTGAATTTAACCATAGTAATAATGTAAAAACAAAATCTAATATGAGAAAATATTTTTAAATGAGAAACATATTGGTAAAACATAAAAACATAATTGAAAATAATTTTGAGAAATCCAATAATCTCATCTAAATTATTAGAAAAAAATAGTTATGTATTGGAAAAGGTCATCCAAATCTGACTTTAAGAGCCACATGTTATGTCAACTAATACTTTTAATTGAGAAAAAAAGACTTACAAAACCATAAAGCAAATCATCCAAAATTGATTTTAAGAACCACATGCTAAGTCAACTAATATATCAAAACTTGTGGTTTGACTTTCTGGTTGTTAGAAGGCTACTAAAAAATAATTTATAAATAAAATAGAATTATTTCTCAATTTCCTTATTTTCTTCTCTTATTTGATCCAATATCCAATTCAATTCAATTGAGAAAAAGACTCACAAAACTAGAAAGCTAACCAACCAATCCTTATGGTTTAACTTTCTGGTTATTAGAAAGCTCCGAAAAATTAATTTATAAATAAAAATGGAATTAGTGGGAACCGAATTCTCCAATTTCCTTATTTGGTTCTAAGAATTTGTTTTATAGATGAAAATACATAATTATTTTGATAGATTCATTTCTAAAATTTAAAGGACAATGTTTATTATTTTACTAATTTATAAATATTCAAAATATTTCTATTTGAAAAGAAATTAAAAACAAACTAATATTCAAGTTAGATATCATCTATATAATCAATATGTCTATACATTTGATTTGATATTTGATATTTGATATTCAAGTGGGGTATAATAGATGGAATCAAAATCTTCAAAACATATTTAAAAAAACATGAAAGAAAATTCAGAATATCCAGAGATTTGATTTGATATTTGATAGATTCAACAAAAAAATATCTAAATTACAGCAGAGAAATGAGAGACAAAGAGACTACACCAGCTGATATGAATTAAGAAGAAACTATGACATGTGTAACAGCCCAGAACAGAAGGAAAATGGAATAATAAAACTGAAAGGAATAGACTGGATTTGTTTTGAGAGTAGACAGAGAAAATATAGTTGTAATCCAAAAAAATAGGCGCTATTACAAACACAGTATTAATCCGAAAATTATAAAACCACTAAAGAATGAAAAATAAAGGAAAAAAAAGCCTATCAATAATTCTTTGAAATGGGTTTTACTTGGAGACTTTTAATTCAAGAAAGACAAAATGAAGAGGCAGAAACTTACCTTTAGCGTCCAGAGCAAAATTAGGTTTCTTGAGGGTCTTGTTTACAACCAATGATCCTGGTTTTCTGGGCTTCGTGTGAGACCTTGCAGGCAGTACCTGAGACAAACATCGGTCGATTAAAAGAAGGGGCAAACCTTAAAAGAAAGCAATTAAAAGAAGCCGCAAACCTTATCAATCAAATCTTTTAATAATATGATTAAATTAATCTCATAAAACTATACATCAATGGAAAAAAAAGAACAGAGATCAAGTTTGTGTGCCGTAATATTCCTGAGAAATTGATCATATCAACGAATACTGCACCCTTCCAAGAGATCCAAAAATGACATCCCACTAAAAAACTAATAGAATCAGAGAGCCAGAGAGGAACGTCATAAATAGTTCTGTAACTGTGGAAGAAGCTCGATGTCGGCCTCTAAAATACTGTCAATACTCGGCTTCATAACCATGAAACTTGAGCTAGCTTTCCCAAATTCCCAATGCAAGCATCACCGCCTGCATTCCAGAGGAGTAATGGAACATGGGGCCTTAGTGGGCCGCGCTCCATTCGTCTATATTATTTTTGGTTGTCTCGAAAAAAAACTTGAGAGAATAATACTTCACTAATCCACTGCATAGGTCGTCTAATAGGGTATCCGTGATGAACACCACCTTGTGGGAAGCTTTGCAGCCAAGGAAATCTAAATTCTTCGAGCAATTTTTTATTTATGAAAATAAAATCTGAAAGTGCATGTGGAAATCTCACCATCAATGCGTAACGTGGTGGGATGAATATATTGGAGAAAATGTCATGATCAGGAAGGAATATTGGAGAAATGGCGTAAGATTCGGTAAAGTTTGTTGGTTCGATCAGAACGAAAGTAGGCAAAAATATTCGATACAAGAACAACTCGTTAACAAAAAGATTACCAAAGAAACCTAAATGTTGGCTGAACCATCAAAATTAAAAATCCAAGAAAACCCAAATCTAACTGTAAAAATCCAGGAAGACCTGCAAAGCTAGCTGTAATTTACTGAAATGAATATAAACCATTACTATTTATCCTTCTGAAAATTAATTATTCCTGAACTCCCTTCTCTTCATCTACAAATAACTTTACAAAGGAGCTAACAAATAGAATGTCTGAACTCATGGAACTAATTGTCGGAGACGCTCTTAATTGAGAGAGCTACTTCTGGGCTTAACCAGACATCCAGGGGATTCATATCGGCTGGGAGACATTGAATGGCGTGGAAAGGCGAGTGCCAATGGCCAGATCCTCCTCTCCCCATGATGGCTAGGGCATCATCTTAATTTCATTCACTCTGGTAATGTCACCGTCCTTCTCCTCCTTGAATTTGAACTTGTGAACATCATAATCAAAACCCTCATTATATAACTATGCTCATAGCTTTTTTAATCAATGCCATCAGTGAGTGGCTCACACATCCCTCCCCACCCTAGCCGCTTGAGGGAAGTGCCGAAAGTATTTTAGCCCGTTTTCTTTTCTAGCCGTTTAAGTGATCGGGCCCCATCATCTCTACCGGTTTGGATTATTTTCACTACTAAAAGGAATATGGCGTGCTACTTTTTAAAATTCAAATATCACAAAATTTTTTAATAAGTATAATATTTAAAAAAAAAATAGATATAAATATTCCATCTGTTTTTTTCATTGGTGTTTTATAGGAAAATCCAAGAGATTCTTAAAATTCAAGGCAGGCTTATAAGACATGCTATACCTATTTCTAGATCACAATATTTCTTTTAAAGCTAGATCTAGTCAAGAATGAAATGCCTTATGAAATGATGGTGTTAAAACAATTTTTTAGAAGAGAGAATTGTTTAGTGTAACCCAATTACACAAAAGTTTGGAGAATTCAATGCTACATATATAACTCACATTTATAAGAATACAAATAATGTTGTACATAGATTTGAAATTGAGTTGACCCAAAGCATCTACATTATTTCAATAAACCATGAATCTGAACCTCAAAACCAAAAATTCTAAACTTCAGCTTATTCATTGTTATAACCTAGATTTTGTGTAGTCA